>JAOVYX010015063.1:0-29406 GCA_035668315.1 Drosera spatulata | reverse complement strand
CGCGCGGCTGCCTTCGTCGTTGCGGTCTTCATGGCCGGCAGTCAGCGAGCTCGGGTGTTGCCCTCTCCCTCACGCGACGACGATCATCACTAGTGTTATGGAGGAGCTAAGTGGTTTTGTCATTTGAAGATGAAGAAGACATGGTTGTTGAGGTGGTGTGGATGCTAGTGGCGTTGGTGGTGGTTCGTGGTGCGCTTGGTGCGGTTGGTGAGGATGTCGGATGGTGGCATGGTGGCTCGGTGGAGGAATAAAGGGAATAGGGAAAAGTGGAGGGAAAGGTTTGTTTAAATTATTTGGTCCCTCGTTATATTTAATCGTGTCGATTTAATCGTACCAAAAGCATTAATATCGTATTCCTTTTAATGATATAACTTTCTGGAATTAAAAACCGTTACGTTATAATATTATAACGTTGATTCGTTCGTTATATATATATACATGCGATCATAACGTCTCTCGATAATTAATCATTGTCGATTTAATTATCCCAAATATTTCATAATAATATTTCGTTCAATGATCTCAAATTTTCAGGCTTAAACCTGTGTCTCAAATGCATAATAACTTTAACGATGTAACGTTCATCGTTCATAAATTTTATTTACACGTTCATTGCATACGCTTCGTACGTATATTATTAATCCAATATATATTTTTAAATTCGACAAATTTTTGGGTTATTATAATTTCTCTTAACTTAAGAAATCCACCTTACTTTCTAGCTTTATTTTATCTTCTTCTGATTAATTAGTTTAATTTAGTTCGAACCTTTCAAACAATTTAAACACCCCCCCTCCCCCATTCCTAGGATAGAAGCTATCTCAAGTTGGTTTAGTTGGACATTCACGATTCCCTGTGAGTTCAACCCTTACTTTCACTACTGCATTAATTCTATATTCATAAAGTGAAAGTGAGTGCTTATAAATACTAATTTGACGTGTCTACAACAGCATCGCATCAATATCACTACATAAATACCTGGGCTTATAAACCCAAACCCCCTATCGTTTTCACACAAACATTTTGGCATCCACCGTAGGCCTAGTTTGATGACTTGAAAAAGTCACAATACTAGAAACACCAAACAGACCCAGAGTACAAAATAACTCTAACTCGACCTCCCACCCCGGCCAACAAACATGACAGGGATAGTGACAGGTCGGGGTGAAGAGTTCCAAGAGCACAGCAGGTTTTGATCACAAGTGAGATGTTAGCTACACTCCAAACCCAAAATAAAGAATCAGACTACTACCTTTATGAGAATAATAACCGATCTCATAAACCAAAGCCTACCCCCATAAGAGGCAGGACCAAGCACTTGGAATGCTTATCCAGTACCCAACATTAGAAGCCCCCCTATGCTATACCACCTACAGACCTCCAACATTAGCTGAATAAAAATCGGGTATTGGCAGAAGACCAAAACCAAGTGTTGGTCAATGGACAAGGAGAGTTAGACTAGCACACTAAAGAGGACCTTAGGAGTCTCATCAACTCCAAAGTTTCAAGGAGACGGTCTCGGGAGCAGGGTTTGAGAGAAAGAGAAGTCCTAAACCCCCTGGAGAAATCAAAACTTGGGAGAGGAAGGTCGAAGAGTTTTTCCGAATAATATTTGAGGCAGCCCTGGACTGCAAAGGGATAAAAGGAGACACCGAGTTGAGGACGAAGACACCTTTTATCGAGGAGATCAATTGAAGGGTGCCCCGAAAAGATTCAAGATTACCAGCTACGTACCCTACGATGGGATTAGGAACCTGTTCAATCATGTGCAATCGTTTTGGACCTCTATGAACCTAAGCGAGGCAGAAGATGCAATCGTTTGGAAAGTTTTTCGGACAACCTTATTGGGACCTGCCCGAGTTTGGTTCAATTCGTTACGGCCGAGTTCCATTTCTTCTTTCGAAGAATTGACAAAAGCTTTCACCACTCAATACATCAATAGCCACAGGATCCAGGTGATTCGAAACACCCCTACGAAGTGAAGCAAAGGCCAGGGGAGAGCTTCAGGGCCTATATGCAAAGGTTCTACTTAGAAGTGGTACAAGTCGAACATGCTGAGGAAACTGACATTTGCAGGACGTTGATTCAAGGTCTTTGAGAATCAAATCGTGGGACACGACCTCAGTCACAAGTTTCCCTGGAAATACACAACTCCTATGACAAAGGTCAACCAGCATGTGACAGTTCAGATAGTAATGGCAGCCCAAAATACGTTTAAGGAGATCCGCAGTTAAACCCCGAGGGATGGAAACCGAGATTACTCCTGGTCTCGAGAGGGAGATGGTTCCAGGTCTTGGGTAGAAAGAGGGAACCGGGAATCCCCTTCTTGGGGTAAGAAGAAAAGGGAAAAGTTCAAGAAGAAGGGTCCAGGATATACATGACACACTCCTTTAAATGCATCAAGGACAGAGGTGTTGTTCGCAGCCCAGGCAGAAAACCTGTTGATAAAGGATCATGAGAAACAACGCTTTTGAGGAAACATGGGATACCATAAAGTACTATTTGTATCATAGGGACCATGGACACAATACCGAGGAGTGCAGGCACCTTCGGGATGCCATAGAAGAGTTAATAAGGAAGGGAGTCCTTAAAAGATTTATAGCTGATAAGGTTCCTCCAAAGGACCTGTCTCCACAAAGACCAAGGGAGAGAACTCGTACCCCGCCAAGGCGAGATAGGGATACGACGCGACGCCCGAGAATTGATGTGATATCTGAGGGATTGACACCACTCGAATACAGTGATAGTCTGGGGATCGTCGAACTAAGCATCTCGGATGAGCCTAGGAAGAAGAAAGGAAAGATACTCCGGGATAATCAACAAATCGAGGTCGGTCACGAGAACCGAGTGGGAATCACATTCCCTCATGACGATGCTTGGTCCTAACTGTTCATATCGGGGAGTTTGATGTAGAAAGTAGCTTTGTTGACAGCGGGTCATCTGCAGACATCCTATACTACATAACATATAAGAAGATAAGAATGAGCGATAAGGACTTAAAGCCTTTCAAAACCCCATTGGTCGGGTTCACGAGAGGGTTTGTCTATCCGAAAGGGCATGTCACCCCACTAATAGTACTCGATGATGAGACCACCGAAAGAACCTCCTCTAGAATGGCCAAATTTTTATTGGTGGATCTTCCATCTGTGTACCATGAGATAATCGGGAGACCCACCTTGATAGGACTAAAGGTGGTGATCTCACCATGCGACCTGACCCTAAAGCTCCTGACTCCCTATGGCGAAGGGGGTCATGAAGGGAAGCAAAAAAGAGTCCAGAAGGTGTTACGAGGCTACCATGAAGAAGAAGGTTTCTCAGGCTTGGGAAGCCTTCCTTCTTATACCTCGATCCCCGAGATCAGACCGAAAGCCTAGAATTGGTGGAGGAACTTGAAAACATCCCATTATGAGATGGGGAAAAGGAGAAGTTCTTCCAGATCAAGGCCTCTCTCAAAGAACTAGCCCAGGGAAAAGCTATATGGTTTCTTAGGGAAAACTCAGACGTCTTTTCTTGGGGACCTGAAGTCATGCCCGGGGTAGACACTAGTGTAATTGTCCACCGACTTTGCTTCAACTCAGATGCAAAACTGGTCAAATAAAAAAAACAAAAAGCTTCGCCCAAGTAAGGAACAAGGCGATTGCTGAAGAAGTCAAGAAGTTACTAAAGGCGAACTTCATAAGGGAATATGCATATCCGGATTGGCTGGCAAATGTGGTCATGATAAAAAAAGGCAAACGAAAAATGGCGGATGTGTGTAGACTTTATTGATCTAAATTGAGGGTGTCCAACGAATTGCTATCCTCTTCCCCACATTCATCAACTCGTCATGGATGCTTTTTCGGGATATAATCACATCCAAATGGCTCCCGTGGATGAAGAAAAGACATTGAAAGTCCCATAAAGGGGGGATGAATAGGTTATTTCAAAAATTCTCCAGACAGTGCAGTAAAGTTATGGGCTAGTCTGTACTGCCAGAGTCTACTGCAGTAATATGAAAGTTCTGCAGTTGAGACTTTAGCTTTGTAAAGTTTGTCTCTTTGGATTTAAAATCCTTCACTAACAGTTATACGAGTGACAATCAGTGTGGAAAAGTAAATGACACGGGATATTATAATGGTTCAGACATCTGTTATCAATAAGTAATAGAAGCTTAGTTCAGTCTTCCCTTGGTCATGCCCAGTGTAGTCAAGCCAAGAGGAGGTTCACTATTTTCTTGTTTATGGCTTACGAGAAAACCCGTTTACAACAAGATCTTACTTGCTAAAGGATGAATAACCTAGATTTTGCAGTGCTTTGCTGCAGTTGTTGTTCTTCACTTGTAGACTAGTGAACCTTCTTCACAAATCCTGAATCTTCGATTCAGCTCACACACAGCGAGTCTTCAAGGCTTTTCTTCTTTTTGAAAGCTCTCAAATGATGTTCAACTTTTCTCAAACTCGTCAACCTTGTTCTTTGCACTGTGAGTCCGCTTTTATAGGCTCAAGGAACCAGAACCCGTGACTGTACCATCTTATAGTGACAGCTTTGTCCTCTACTGCAGTAGATTGACTTGACTTCACCTTTTCTGATCCAGTACACATCACCTTTGCCTCAACTTCTCGATTTTGATCCCTTCCTTATTCCTTTCCATTCCAGCATAACTCATACTACACCCAGCCTCATACACCAGGTCTGCTGCACGCCTTTGCTCCAATGCCTCTGCTGCACAGCCTCTGTTATAGCCTCTACTACAGCCCTGCTATCAGCCTCTCCTGCACCTCGGCTGCATGAGCTCAACTGCACAGTCTTCATATCTAGGCTTTCTACAACTTCACTTGCACCAAGTACTACAGCCAGTCTGCTACAACTCAGCTCCCACTCAACAGATTCCAGACCTCATCTGCTCAGACTGCTAGTGTAGCTTCGTCTACACCCAGCATTGCACTCTCTTTGCTGTAATATAGCTCACTTCTCTTTGCTGCTAGAACTGGCCTTGAACACAGGAAGGATCCTAGATCATGAGAACACTGGGACCTTTTGCTGTTGTATGTGATCGATCTTTGGCATGTAAACTTTAGTCCCTCTAGTAGTCTACACCACTCAGGTCGTTCGTACTCTACTACACTTCTGTGCCCTGTTGCTCTGTTACACCCAACTACACTCTGCTGCATCTGCGGCACTAGTCTGCAACTACTTGACTAACTATTACATCCTAAGCATCTAATACATACACAATTGGTTCATAAGTTTTGTTCATCAATTTCTATACAAGTGGAGGGAGTACACATCCTAACAATCTCCCCCTAAATTGATGCAAACAAAGCCCCTACGAAATTTTAATAGCAAGAACACCTATACATAAGAATAAATTTAACAAAATGTAGAGGATTTATATTTATCCTATGGATCAATTCTTCCTTCCTCTCTTGGAAGGATAGTCCTGCTGCAGAACCTTAGGCTACTTGTGCTTTTTCTTCTTCCTTTGTTGCTCTGCTGCTAACCTGGACCCTTGTTTTGTTAGGCTGCTGTTGGGCCCCTCTGCTGCCAACCTTGGCTCATCTGCAGGTCTACTGGTGGATCTCTCTGCTGTAAACTTTGGCTCATCTGCAGGTATGCTGCTTGATTCCTCGGCTGCAGTCTTTGGAGCTACCTCCCCCTGAGTCCGCTCTACTGTAGTAGTTTGCTCTACTGCAGATTTCTCAGGCTTTCCCCTCTTTTCGTTTGCATTAAAGGATTTGGAGAGGTCTTTGACAGCTTCTTTGAGTACCAAGAGCTTGGCTGCCATGTTATTTTGTGCAGCTGTGGCTCTCCTTAGGTTGCATCTACTCTTGATTTCAAGAGAGCAAGTCTTTTGTCATTTTTAAGGACGTGGCCCTGCAGTTGAGTTTGTGTGTCTCGTATGGTCTTCTGCAGTCTTCAGAATTTCGTAGCTTGAGCAGTATGCAATTGTTGAAATTTGCAGTAGTCCGTAGATAGTGTTGCTGACAGATTCCTGTGGTTTTGGGTTTGCCTTGTCTCTTTTTGAAGTAGACCATATGAGACATCAAAGTAGTGCTCCCTTTGGTCCTTCTCATCTACTATCTTTGCCGCTGTCTTCTGCAGTACATCGATCACTTCTCTAAGAGCATCCGTTGTCCATTGCCTGATTTCATAGATGTCCTGATCCATCCTTTGTAGATTTTTGTCAATACTTGATGGAGATGCTTCTTGAGCTCTGTCGGTCTGTGCACTTCTAGTTGCAGACCTGGTTCTACCTGATGTTGGTGTCTCCACGTGGGGCGGGAGCTTTACAGTTTCCATCTCTAAATTCAGACTCCGTAGTGCTGTTTGGAGAGTCATTAGGATGTCTGTAGTGGCTCCATGCAGTAGCCCTTGAGCAAATCCGACTGAAGGGAAGCCTTTAGTGGTCAGCTGTAATCCAAATGAAGATTGTGGAGTGAATTGAATCTGGATTGGTGAGACTTCCCTAGGTTGACTTGTTGCTTCGTGAACTGAGGGAGTGTCTTCTAGCAGATGTCTCTAAGTGTTGAGAGGGTCATTTCCTTCGATGTGCTTTCTTCTGCAGTCTGCTCTTCAACTTCAGGAATTTGCATTTCTTCCATGTCTTGTACCAGTTGTGCAAGTGAAGGATAAAGGGGGTGCTCAACTGCATATATTGGCTCGTCTACAGGAATAGTTATAGTTGGTTCAGTTGTTCGTCTGTAGGTGCTTGTTTTGCTGTAAGGACTGATCTCGTCTGCAGACGCTGGACTGGTTTGCTCCTTTTCTGTGGTGTCCTCAGCTACAATCCCTAAGGCAGTCTGTACATCTTCCTCATTCGCAGGTGTCCCAACTGGAATATCCACTTCCTCTACGGTAGGAACTGAGGTGGTGTGCTTCAGAGACTCAGTGGTCTACTCTGTTATAGCTGTCTCCTCCGTTACTAAAGTGGTTTGAGTTATCGGTTCTTCTACAATAGTTGAAGGGACTCTTTCCCTGGCAACTTCATCAATGAGCTCGTCATCTGTGAGATTATGTCCACCTTGATCTTCCTCACCACCACCATCATCACCTCTTAGGGATGGTGGTCTGCCTACTTCTGGTCTGGAGAGGTACTCCTGGACTTCAAGTATTGCAGCTCGAACATGCTTGTCAATTATTCGCTCGAGCTTCAACCTTCTAAAAAATGGATAAACTCAACTTGATGCAGTTGAGCTTATCTATGCCTTCCGGTCTTCGTAGTGGAGTTCTTCCATTCCAGTACACCACTGAAAAGGATGTAAGGCTCTTTCAGCCGATTCTTTATCTGAGCAGCCTTCTGTTGTAGTAGAACCATTTGCTCAACCTCTCCTTCAGTCATGCTAGTGATATCTCCTACAGTGTTTTGGACCCGTTTGGATGAACGATGAATAGCTGTCGAGGTCATGAGGGGATCAATTTTAGAATGCTGCTTCTTAAAGTCTTCCTTTTCTTCGAAGGGGCAGCTTGTGATGGAGTAGGGGCTGGTCTCTTCTATAGTTTGGTCTGAGAAGCACTCTGCTACGGAGTTGTTTGTTGAGTGGCTCTGCTCAAGGCAGCTTCTCTGCGGATCTTTTCTGTGTCCGCTTCAAGAGCCTCATCCAATTTATTCCATTCTGCTGCAAGCTCATCCTCAGCTTGCTCTTCACCTTCGTCTCTTGGAGTTGGCTCGGGTATGCTGCTTTGACGGTTCTTCTCCTTCTGAGTTTATGTTGTTGAGCAAACTCCTGCAACATTACAGGAGTTTGCTCAACGTATTAAAGCGCCTCTTCAAATTTCTTCCTCCGTTCAGGAGTTTCTTCTTCTTGTTGTACATCGACTTCTTGAACTTCTTCTACAGTCCTTACTTGAATGATCTCCAGCTTATCATTATCATCTGCATAAGAAACAAGACTTATATTAGTGTAACGAATCAAAGTTGTTGAGGTTGATGTACCTGTTGTATCTTCATTGATTGTGATCCTAGCGGTTGTAGTAGGGACTTCTTTTGGAGTTGAAGTGTCAAAATTTCGCAGCTTTTCTTCAGCGACTTCAATCTCCTTTCGTGTGAATCCCCATGTAAACATTTCCTTTCTGAGCTCAGCTCGGGGACCTTCCTGAATTTCTTCAAAACTCTTCATTGACCCTAGTATGAATTGTTGTAGATTCTCGTCTGCACCTCCCCTTATGAACTCGAGAGCTACATTTGAGTCATGTAGAGCGGCTACTTCAGAAATCTTTGGGGGAAGTGTTCTTGAGGATGAGCCTTCCTCTACTGCAATGATTGGTTGTATCATTTGTTGTTCTATAGTTTCCTCAGTCTGTCGCTCGTCCACACCTTCTTCCCTCATCTGTAGGTCTCCATTTTGTTCATCCTCTGCACTGTTGCAGCTGGAGCTTCCCTCGTCTACACTGGTACAGCTAGAGCGTCCCTCGTCTGTATTGCTGTAGGTGAAGCTTCCCTCATCTGCACTGCTATAGTTGGAGCTTCGCTCGTTTTCACTACTGCAAGTGCAGAGCCTGTCTGCACAATAGCAAGGGCAGAGCCCGTCTGCACAATAGCAAGGGCAGTAGTGGTCTGCACGTCTGTATTTCTTCTTCCAGTCTGCACGTCAGCAAACACTATTTCTACTTCCACTATCCTCCTCTGAGTTGTTTCTTCTGATTCTTCATGGGATTACAGTATCAATTTCCTCTTTGGAGGCTTGGGAGCCTTAGGAACGATCTTTTTTTTTGGATTTTTCCGCTCTCTGCTGCACTGCAGACTTGGGCTGTGGTGGAGGTGGTTGCGTTGCTGGAGCTTTCCTCACTTTTGCCAAACTTGCCGGAAATCTCCACATCTTCTTGATGTCGATCTGGTTCGACACCGTCCAAGGCCTTCCCTGTGCAACTGAAAGTTTTAATTTGTCCTTCAAAATGATACTCAGTAACCTTCCGTAGAGAGGTTGTCTTGCCTCTACTGCAGTGGCTAACTGATACATGAGCAAGCTTGCCCAGTTAACCTTGTGCCTCATCAAGATCACGCACAGATTTCTTGTTGATCCTGAGTGATTTGGTCCTTTGAGAATTCTCTGGACATAATGGCCTTTTTTACCACATCAGCAAGAAATCTATGTTCCTTGGATAGGAACTTCTTCATCGTTCGAATTCCTTCCTTTTCTTGTTCTGATGTAAGCATAACAAGTCGTCCTTCAGCAACGACGGTGGAGGGAATGACTCTTGAACCTTCATTGGAGAGTATGAAGATTCTTGCTAAATCTTTTGTAGTGATCTTGATGGCCTGCTTCTTGTGGGTGTATTGGATTCTTGATGATTATTGGAAACCCTAGCCTTCTCAATAAATTCCACCACCTTCTCATCAAATATGGGACTGGTTAACTCACAAAGATACTTTAATTCGGCCTCTTGTATGCATTCCGAGACTAATCTAACTTCATCTGATTCATGCACCAGAGTCTCGAAATCGATCACCACCCCTGTTTGCAAGTCTTTTCTTGCAGGGCTTGCTTGTCGCTTAGATGATTTGGAGGGTGTTGAGGAATTAGGTTTGTCAGCGATTACAGTTTGTGAAGATTAAAGTTTGCAAAGATTTTCAGAAAGAATTTGACAAATTGAGAGTGATCAAAGGGAGAATTGAAAGAATTAGGGTTTGCTGATCACTTGTGAGAGAGAGAGAGAGAGAGAGAATCGTAAAGTAATTTTTGTAACAATGCTCTCTCCTTTTATAGTTACTGTTGGTTTCAACCGTTTCAAAAAGTAACCGTTACACAATTTTCAGAATTAATCCGTCCGTTTTACTCATTTACTCATTTAAATCTGTCATGCCTAGCTATCCTCTGAACATGATAAATTTATTTTCATCTAAGGGTTTTAGAAAAATATCTGCAATTTGTTTTTCCGTTGGAATGTATTCGAACTTTATGTGACCTTTCTGTGCATGATCCCTGATAAAGTGATACCTGACATCAATATGTTTGGTCCTTGAGTGAAAAATAGGATTTTCAGAAATAGCCATTGCAGACGTGTTGTCGCAAAATATGTTTGTTTTAGAAAACTTAAGTCCGTAATCTACAAGTTGAGACCTCATCCATAGTACCTCTGCAGTAGAGGTTGATACAGTGGTCTGCTTCTTCCTGAACCAAGAAATCAGCCTTGCACCTAAAAATTGACATGTACCACTCGTGTTTTTCCTGTCAACCCTGTAACCTGCAAAGTCTGCATCTGAATATCCAGTTAGTACGAAATCTGAGTCCTTTGGATACCATATACCTAGGTTAGGAGTTCCTTTGAGATGTCTCAAGATTCTCTTAACTGCAGTATAGTTGGACTGCTTAGAATCAGATTGATACCTGGCGCAAACACAGACTGAGTACTGGATATGTAGCCTACTTGCAATAAGGTAATTAAAGATCCTATTATATCTCTATATAATGTTTGATCTATACTTTTACCCTTTTCGTCTTTGTCAATTTTAGCAGTAGAGCTTATGGGGGTTTCATTTGAGTTGAGTTTTCTAGGACAAACTTTTTAATTGTGTTTGTTAAATATTTTGATTGATTTATAAATATTCCTTTGCTTAACTATTTCACTTGCATACCTAGAAAATATTTTAGTTCACCCATGAGACTCATTTGGATTTCATTAGTGCAGCAAACTTTTCACATAGTTTGCTGTTAGTGCAACCAAAGATAATGTCATCTATGAATATTTGCACTAATAGTGTGTGCTCCTTATGTTTCTTAAGAAACAGTGTGGTATCTACCTTTCATCTTTGAAAGCCATTATGAGAAAGAAAGGTAGAAAGAGTTTCATACCACGCTCTCGGAGCTTGTTTCAGCCCATAAAGGGCTTTGTCTAACATGTAGACATAATTTGGATGTTTAATGTCTTCAAATCCAGGAGGCTGTTCAACATAAACTTCCTCCTGTAGCTTTCCATTGAAAAAAGCGCTTTTGACATCCATCTAAAGACTTTGAAATCTTCATGTGCAGCATATGCCAGGAACATTCTTATGGCTTCTAATCTTGCAACTGGGGCATAGGTCTCATCAAAGTTGATCCCTTCTTCTTGAGAGTACCCGTTGGCCACCAATCTACCTTTGTTTCTGATGATTATTTCATTTTCATCAGATTTGTTCCTGAAGACCCATTTGCAGCCAACAACTTGACAGTTCTTTGGTCTTGGCAAAAGATGCCATACTTGATTTCTTTTGAACTCATTTAGTTCTTCTTGCATGACATCTATCCAGTTAGGATCACTGAGAGCTTGATTAACAGTTTTAGGCTCTATTTCTGAAATGAAGCAACCAGACAGGCATTCCTTTGTGATTGCCCTCCTCGTCTGCACTGGGGCATCCTTGTCCCCTATTATGTCTCTCTCAATGTGTGTCTTGATCCATCTGCCTTTGTCCTCATGGTAGTCAAAGACAATTTCTTCCAGTTTTTGCTCTGCTGCATCTTAATGTGGGTCTACTGCATCTTCTTTGCCTTCAGGGACTGCAAACGACTCTGCCTTTACTGCGGGGTCACTCTCCTCGTGTGCATCTTGTTCACCATCTATACATGCACATTCCTCATCAAGAACATCAGCAGTACGTATAGATGACTCAGATTCATCATAACAAACATAAACTGACTTACAGTTTGTGTTTCCTTGTTGAATACTCTGAAGGCTTTACTGCATGTGGAATATCCTAGAAATATTTCACTTGTCTTAGAGTCAAATTTCCCTAAGTCTAGTCTATCATTGTTGTGAACATAACATTTACACCCAAATGCATGAAAGTATTTAACGGTTGGTGTTTTTCCTTTCCATATTTCATATAGTGTTTTGTTGTGTTGTTTATTAATGAGGCATCTATTTTGAACATAACAAGCGGTGTATACTGCTTTAGCCCAGAAGCTCTTTGAAAGGTCTACATCGGAGAGCATTGTCCTGACTGCCTCAATGAGGGTTCTGTTTTTCCTTTCTGCAACACCATTTTATTGTGGTGTTCTAGGTGCAAAGAAGTTGTGCTTGATGCCATGATCATCACAGTATTTGTCAACTCCTGATTGATCAAATTCTGTGCCATGATCACTCCTAATTAATACTACATCCAAACGCTTTTCATTTTGCACTTATCTGAGGAACCTAGTTAGCAGACTACAAGTTTCACTCTTCTTGTGTAAGAAAATTACCCAAGTATATCTCGAATAATCATCTACAATTACTAGTGTATATCTCTTCCTATTCAAGCTCTCTACTTCTACTGGTCCGAACAGGTCCATGTGCAGTAGTTCCAGAACTCTTGTGATTTCTGTTTGATTCACAGGTTTGAAACTTGCCCTAGTCTGCTTTCCTTCTTGACAAGGTCTGCATAATTTATCCTTCTTGAAATTAATTTGAGGAAGACCCCTTACTAAGTTATCTGAGGATAATTTTGCCGTTGTTTTAAAATTTAGATGTGCTAACCTCTTATGCCATAGCCAATTTGTATCATCTGTATCCTTAGTGTAAAAGCATATGACTTATGCACACTATGATAAGTTGAAGTCTACTGCATAGATGTTTCCTGATCTATGACCTATCAGTTTGTCTTCTTTGGACTCTTTATCTATGACTCCACAAGTGTCATTAGTAAAAGCCACTTCGTAGTTCTTATCACACAATTGGCTAATGGAAAGTAAATTATGTTCAAGCCCTTTTACGTAAGTAACATTCCTAAAGATTAAGGAACCTGTACCAAGGGTTCCATAACCATTAGTTTTACCTACTTTGCCGCCACTAAACATGACCAAGGGACCTTCTTCTTTTCTATAATACTGTAATATTTTCTTGTGCATGTCATATGCCTTGAGCAACCACTATCTAGATACCATGCTTGATCCTGTATTTTCTGCAATCGCATATGCAGCATTTGCACAAAGTACCCATGAACATGGGTCCTCATTTGTTAGTCTTAGGTGTCCACACTCGAATAGGTTTCTTGTGTGGTACCCATCATTGAGAGGCTTTGTGGCCGGGATAGTCACAACTGTAGCAGTAGACCTTTGGTTTATCCTTAGGTCGCCTGCTTGGATTTTGCCATCCACTCTACTGCATACTGCATATGCAGCAGTGTTGTCTATATGGTCTCTTTGACACACAGAGAGAACCCCTATCCCATACAGAGTAATTTGGTGCAAATTGAGATTTCTCAAATCTCCTGTCAGTTAGATAACGAGTTATATTCTCATTACTTTTGACAACATGCGCGTGAGGGGGTTTCTTGTCTTTCGCAGTAGAGGGATTGCTTTTTCTGCAAAGTCTTTGCAGTAGAGGGATTCCTCTTCTACACAGTCTTTGAAAACGAGTCTACCATTATAGGTTACGCAGTAGAGACCTCACTGGTCTCCATCTTGATTGCAGACGTTTCACCCTTCTGCAAGACTTTGACAGAGACATTTTTCGTCTCTTTAATGCTGGCTGCAGACGAGTTTGACTCATGTAAGTGAACCTCTTTGACTTTCTCTTCTGATTCACTCAGTTTCTTATCTACCATATTTAACTGACTTTGTAAGTCATTAACTTCTTGATAGGCAAGATTGTTATTCTCTTTGAGATTCACAGAGAGCAATAAAGCTTTTAGAGGTCTCTTGAAGAGCCTATTTCAGTTCCTCATTTGAGGCGTCAGATTCGGAGAAGTCAAATTCGTCATCAGACCTGGCCATGAGACACAGTTGAACATTTGAGATCGTTTCTTCTTCATCTGAGTCTGTGTCACTCCAAGTCTTTGCAGCATAGGCTTTTGTCTTTTCCTTCTTGTTGAAGGCTCCTTTTAGGTCCTTTTTCTTCTTCTTCCTCTGCATTGTGCAGCAAAGTGCCCTGATTTGCCACACTTGTAGCAGACATCTCTATTTGCTTCTTTAGTTTTACTGACACTTAGTTTCTTCATATTCTTCTTCTTGAAGAGCTTTCTGAATTTCCTTCCCATGAGTGCTAGCTCTTCAGTCATGCTTTTGTCGCTCGTAGACGAGGTACTGCAACTCTCATCGTCTGCCATAGTCTTCAGGATCCTCTCCTGAGCTTTGAATGCCAGTGTCTGCCATAGAGTTGTGCCAATGACATTTTTGCAAGGTCTCTTGACTCTCTAATAGCGATTGTCTTCGTCCCCCGGGCCTTTCCGAGAGATCTCATGAACTTAAGGTTTACCTCCTTGTTATCGAAGATTTTTCCTAAAGTTTTGAGATTATTGATGAGAACATTAAACCTTTCATAGGAGCTTGTAGGGTTCTCATCTGCTCTCATCGAGACCTAGTAGTACTGCTGCATGAGGACATCCTTCTTATTTTCGCTGATTTCATTTGTACCCTCATTTCTCAACAGTAGTGCTTCCCATGCTTCCTTCGCTATGTTGGTATGGACCACGATCTCGAACATATCGTCGTCCAGAGCCTTGTATATCTGATTCTTGGCTCTTCTGTCTACCAATACTAGATCCCAGTCGTCTCTCGTCCACAGAGACTTAGACTTGTCAACTTTTCTGGTGGCATCCATTGGATCTGGCATTTTTGGATCATAAGGCCCATCTATGATAATGTCATACATTCTTTCATCAATGGAATCCAGATGAACCAACATTCAAAGTTTCCAATGGTTGAATTTGTCGAAGGAGCAGGAAGGTGGCTCTCCACTATTTGGACACTTTGGTAGCTTTCGAGGAGCCATGATTGAATCTTCACAATAATAAACTGTTAGTAACTTCTTTGCAGGCTGATATAAAAAGATGTGACCTTTTCTTTCCAATAATTGTTAAGTGTGGAAAGATAGGCTCTGATATCAATTGAAAGTCCAAGAAATAACCTACATTGGGGGTGAATAGGTTATTTCAAAAATTCTCCATACAGTGCAATGAAGCTATGGGCTAGTCTGTACTGCCTGATTCTGCTGTAGTACTGCGGAAGTTCTGCAGTTGAGACTTCACCTTTGTAAAACTTGTCTCTTTGGATTTAAAGTCCTTCACTAACAGTTATAGGAGTGATAATCAGTGCGGATATAAGATTTTATGCTGGTTCAGACATCTGCTACCAACAAGTAACAAAAGCTTAGTCGAGTCTTCCCTTGGTCATGACCAATGTAGTCAAGCCAAGAGGAGATTCACTATCTTCTTTTTTATGGCTTACAAGAAAACCCTTTACAACAAGATCTTACTTGCTAAAGGATGAAAAACCTAGATCTTGGAGTGCTCTGCTGCAGTTATTGTTCTTCACTTGCAGACTAGTGAACCTTCTTCACAAATCCTGAATCTTCAATTCAGCTCACACACACCGAGTCTTCAAGGCTTTTCGTCTTTCTGAACGCTCTCAAATGATGTTTAACTTTTCTCAGATTCGCCAACCTTGTTCTCTGCACTATGAGTCCCCTTTTATAGGGTCAAAGAACCAGAACCCGTGACTGTACTATCTGATAGTGACAGCTTAGTCCTCTACTGCAGTAGACCGACTTGGCTTCACGTTTTCTGAACCAGTACACATCATCGTTTTCTCAGCGTCTTGTTTTTTATCCCTTCCGTTTTCTTTCTGAATCAGGTCTGCTACGCGCCTCTGCTGCAGCCCTACTGTCAGCCTCTGCTATAACTCGGCTGCATGAGCTCTGCTGCACAGTCTTCATATCCAGCCTTTCTGCAACTTCGCTTGCACCAAGTACTACAGCCAGTCTGCTGCAACTCAACTCCCACTCAATAGCTTCCAGACCTCATTTGCTCAGCCTGCTAGTGTAGCTTCGTCTGCACCCAGTACTACACTTAGTCTTCTGTAATTCAGCTTGCATACTTGCACTGCAGTATGGCTCATTTCTCTTTACTGCTGGAACTGGCCTTGAACACAGGAAGGATCCTAGATCATGAGAACACTTTGACCTTTTGCTGTTATATGTGATTGATCTTTGGCATGTAAGCTTTAGTCCCTCTAGTAGTCTGCACCACTCAGGTCGTCCGCACTTTGCTGCACTTCTGTGCCCTGCTGCTCTATTGCACTCTGCTGCATCTGCGGCCATAGTCTACAACTACTTGACTAACTATTACATCCTAAGCATCTAATACATACATAATTTCTTCCTAAGTTTTCTTCATCATTTTTTATATAAGTGGAGGGATTGCACATTCCTAACAGGCATCCTTCCTTATGAAAGGGGGAACCTACTACTACAAAGTTATGCTCTTCGGGCTTAAGAATGCGGGAGCAACCTATCAAAGGTTGGCGAATGATGTGTGTGAAAACACAAATCATTTTTTTTATTCTAAATATTTATTTCATTCCTCTTGTATTGTTTATTTTATGTTTTTAGCGTCTTTTTATCTGAGAATGTTGGTACTGCTGCGTTTTTATGTATTTGGCAGATTGGCGTGAAGTTTGGGGGAAAAAAAATAAAGAAAGATGAAGGGGAATGGCAAAGTCATGAGCTCAAAGGCTGGATTTCACAGATTTATCGTCGTTTCATGTGCCTCGAGAGTTAATACAGTAAAGTTTCACATAGATAAGCTGGATTAGCGAGTTTTAATATGTTGTATAAGTTTCGACAATTTTTGAACGTCGTTTAATATTTTTCGTATTCGTTTTAGGTGAATAGCACACCTGTCACGGCCACTACAGGCAGTGTCGTGGGCAGGCTACAGAAGGTCGTGGGCGTGATGGCCGATTGTGACTGGCACGACTGGTATTTTTAGCAAAATCCCAGATTTTTAATGCGTCGCGGGCGTGACACTTATTATGTCGCAGCCGCGACTGTCTTCCAGATGCAAAACATTGATTTTCAGCCATCGGATCAATCTGGTTTAGACCTATGCCTATAAATATATGTTCTAGGGTTCTTTTAATGGGGATACAGACAGAAATGGCAGTAGAGATCAGAAGAGGTGGAGACGCGAAAAGGAGAAGCTTTGGAGGGTTTTTGATCAACTTTTGAAGGAGATTAGATCCGCAACTCGGTGTATAACATAGAACAACTGTTTAGGACACGTCGTGTGCTGTGAAACCTTCGTTCTCAGTTACTTAATCTATGCAGAATGTTTGTTTTCAATGCTATCATTCATTCCATGCTTTGTTTGATTGAATTGCGTGAGTAGTTCGTTAGAAGGGATGCGTTGGTGAACTTTGATGACCTTAGATCATGAGATGAAGAGATTATGATTAAAATCAGAGATTTTAATAATGAATATGTTGCATGAAACCTTTTAGAACTATTGCATAATGTACATAGTTTAGAGCTATAAATCGCGCTATGTGATTTTACTCAGTAGCAAGTTGGTATGATATGATTCAAACTAATTGTCATATATAATCAATGGTTTATATGCATGTGACATGATTGCTATTCATGTTATGATTGGCTTTTCCATGTTTTGAATCAACTCTTTTGATTAAACCGTGTTTGAGTTAATTGAAATGGTTTTAATTTATTGAGTTAGTCTAACTGTCCGAGTTAATTGGAAGTTAGAAGCTAAGAAATGTAGTGAGTTAAGCCAAACTTCATTATAGCCATTTCATATTAAGCATTACATCTAAAGTTCAGAAGCATTCATGATTGATCTAAGTGACTCAAAGTAATTCAACCATCGTCCCTACATTTATCCTAACTTAAGGACACTTCTCTACATCTTAGTTCTATTTTATCTTCTTTTCACTAATTAGTTTTAAGTTATTCCTTTTAAACAGCTTAACCACCCCCCAAAATTCTATCTTTAATCTTACCCCTTTCTTAGCATAGAAATTATTTTAAGTTAAGTTAAGGTCGACATTCGCCATTCCCTATGGGATCGACCCCTGCTTTCATATCTACAGTAGTATTTATTGCGGGGTAAAAATAAATTTGTACGATTTATGACGAACGTGGAAGTCGTCATAATTACACCCTTGGTCCTTGGTTAGGAAGCATCATGGAAGTCTACATTGATGATATGCTAACCAAATCAGTGAAATCGGGAGAACATGTCGAAGAGACGTTGGAAAGACTTTAAAACCCTAAGAAACTATAAGATGCGACTCAACCCGACCATATGCGCCTTCAAGGTTTAATCATCAAATATTTTAGGATACATGATAACAAGTCGGGGGATAGAGACAAACCCGACAAAAATGCAAGCTGTCCTCGACAAGAAAGTCCCATAGACCAAGAAAGAAACCCAAACGCTAACCAGTAGTCTGGCCGTACTCGGGAGATTCCTTTCTCGTGGATCAGAGAGGGTACTATCTTTCTTCAAAGCTTTGAGGGAAGAATCGATCAAACTGAAATGGACACCGGATTGTCAAAAGGTCTTTGATGAGCTCAAATATTTCCTAAGGCAGATTCCCCTTCTCCAAAAAACCGATAACCAGGGAGGAACTTTATGTGTACTTGGCAACCTCCCTCGAGATGGTCTCAGCTGTTATGCTTCGACTCGAAAACGAAAAACAGAAAATGGTCTATTTCATTAATAAGATACTCCATGATGTAGAAATCCGATACTTCAAAATCGAGAAGCTTGCGCTGGCACTCGTCAATGCTGCTTGGAAACTAAGACCCTATTTCCAAGCCTATCCCGTTGAATTGATCACCGACCAACCCTTGAGATAGGTGCTTCATAAGTCTAAGGTTTCTGGAAGATTAATTAAATGGTCGGAGGAGCTGAGTGAATATGAAATCACTTACGAGTCCCAAACGGCTATCAAGCCACAAGTCTTGGCAAACTTCTTGGTTGAATGTAGATTCCTGGTGGACCCTGACTTGGAAGGAACCGGAGAAGAGGAACCCAACCAACCAGTTTGAAAGATTTACATAGACGGCTCTCTAACAAGAAAGGGGCAGGAGCCGAGGTACTCTTAGTCACACCAACCGGGTGGGAACTCCCATGGGCAATAGGCCTGAGGTTCAACGCAATAAATAACTTTGCTGAGTATGAAGCCCCTGATATCTGGTCTAAGCCTAGTAAAACACTTGGGGGCAGATCGAGTACAAGTATTCACAATCTCAAACGTAGTGGCATGCCAAATGAATGGTGCCTGCGAAGTCGATGGTAAGAATGAAAGGTTATTGGGAAGCAGCCAAAAAGCTAAGTGGAGAACTTCCTGCACTACAAGTGCAGTAAATTCCCTGGGGGAAAATATGTTGGCTTACAGACTGAGAAGAATCACACAAATCGGGGAAATATCAAGCGAAGCGAGGTACTATATGGAGATTGTTCAAGCCACGAGAGCCTCAAACCAGAAACTGATAGCCTCGGTTGACATCCTGCCCTCTTGGATGGACGATATCAGGAGCTATATCTTGACAGGTTCTCTGCCCGACAACCCCCGTACGGCACAAAATACACGAAGAAATGCCCCCGAATTCTTGATACTCGAGGAAGGCTTGTACAAAAGAGCCTATTCATCACCCCTCTTGAAATGTGTCATTGAAGAAGAGGGAAAGCTAATACTCGCTAAGGTCCTCTTTAGGCTATGTGAGAACCACCATGGTGCCCAAATGCTCGCACTTCAACAGGGATGCTTTTTTTCAACCATGAAAACTGACGCAATGAAACTAGTGAAAAGTTGCGATAGTGACAGAGAATGGCAGACAACAGTAACTAATCCGCTTCCGAGCTCACAACAATTGACATCCCATGGCTTATTGAGAAGTAGCGAACTAACATTCTTGGGCCATTCCCTTTGGCGATTGGTTAGAGGAAGTTTGTCATTACGATGGTCAAGTATTTCACAATGTGTGTGGGTGGAAGCAGAAGTAGTCCCGAAGATAATAGAGTGAGCCGCTGCTAATTTTGTCTGGAAATCGATTGCGTGCTGGTTGGCGTTCCCTAAGTTCTCATCTTTGACAATAGTACCCAATTGTTTGTCTGTGAGAGGCTTCGGATGGAAGGTCAAGTTTCGGTGTGCCCTTCGTAGGATTCCCTGAGTTCTCAATCAGGGGTACTTGTGCTTCGTTGTGTACCACTCAAATGATAAACGTTGTTAGCCGAGGGACCGAGGTGTTTACCTCGAATACCTGCTCCGACGCTCAAGTCAGTAAAAGAGAGAGAGAACTTATTGAGAGAGAATCCCAAAGTAATTATGATAGTGAAGAAAATGTGGAAAGCATACCTTGTGGGGGAGTATGCCCTAACCTTTTATAGGGGGTTCCACCTCGTGGGTAGGTTGCCTTCCCTAGTTGGGCCTTAGCCCTCTCGAGCTTTGTTGACCAAGTCAAAGGTGGGTCAAACAGGGGGTCAATTCCTTTTCTTAAGGGCAAGTTCGCCTCTATTACAATAGTTGTCCCCCAAGTGTTTTGGGCTTTCTTCATGGATTTCTTCCACAGAGGTCGTATTACCTCCAATCTCCTGTTCTCCAAAGAGCAGGAGATTCTAACCCTGAAGGAAGAGAGTGGTGGGTCTCATGAGGAGAATTTATGAGGAGGAGACCAAGTGTATCGAGCTTCGAGAGCAGGTGTAAAGGAACACCCACAAGGCTGCCCACGCCGAGGCCGAGAAGAAGCGCTCCATGGCGAAGGTCATTGGGGTTGAGGCCCAACTGGCACGGACCTAGCAAGACATGGTCCATCTGTTGGGGGAGGCCGAGAAAGAGAAGGTCAAGGCCGTATTAAAGGAGAAGGAAGCCTTCACTGTGGGAATGGAGATGGGCTTTGATGACCTTGAGGACTCCTGTAAGAATAAGTTTTTTGAGGTTTCATGCGGCCAGCTCGATCTCTTCGTGCTCCTGTCGGGTCAAAGGATGCTCCTGTCGACTTGGAGTAGGGTGACTACGCTTTGTTATGCTGGATGTTCTTCCCTTTTATGAACTCTTTGCCCTGAGGTAGTACCTCGAGGCTTTTAGATGTATTTTAATTTTTCGCCCATTTTTATGGGTTTGAAATATTATATTTTTCCTATTTCATTAATGAAATTTATCTCTTCATGTTTGTCTTCTGCTCAATGTGTGCCTCGTGCAGCTTGTTCCCTTTGAACAACCCTGAGAAAGAGGGAACCTCGTGTTGCTCAACTCTAGGTTTTAGGATTTTCTTCCAAGTGTCATATTCGAGGCTGTGGGAACTTCGAGCCCTGTGTTAGTACTTGGGCCTTTTCCCAAGTTATGACCTCGAGTTCGTGGGGGGTTTCAGCTTCTTAAGTTTGACTTTGATTTTGTAAAGATTTAGAACTTCCGCTTAAATGATAACTTCGAACCCAAGAGGACTTCAGCTCCTACATTTAACTTTTGAAACACGATCTGTACTAGCACTTGGTAAACAACTTTTTATTCCAAAAAGTGAGTTACAAAGCCTCTTCAAGATGAAGTATTCTTAGGCGTTTCAGTCAGGATCACATTAGCCCTTGGCTAAGTGTAGTAAAGTTTGAGGTCATCGGCATTGAATGACCTCGGCAACCTCTATCCTTAAGGTCGAACCAGTTCGTAGGCCTCGTTCCCTTTGTCAGCAACAATCTTGCAAGATCCTTAGAAGTTTTCAGCTAACTTTCCTCCTAGAACTCTGCCTTCTTTAACACCCAATTTCCAACATCAAACCTCTTGGGTTTCTCATTGACAAAGTAGTATTAGGCCACCCTTAGTTGTAAAGCTCTGGCCCGAGTCACAGCTTGCTCCCTTTTCTCCTTAAGGAGGTCGAGAGCCTCCCTTATGTGTGAATCGTTCAGTTTCGGATTGAAAGCCTTGACCCTAGCTTTTGGTTGACGGAGTTCGACACGATTGACAGCTTACATGCCAAAGGCAAAGGAGAATGGGGTTTCTTTAGTGGACCTCTTCAGAGTAGTCCTATATGCACAAAAGATTGAAGGCAATTCTTTAGCCGAGAGCCCCTTTGCAGTGGTTAGCTTCTTTTCCAGGGCTTTCTTAATCTCATTGTTCACTGCTTCGACCTAGCTATTGGATCTCGGATGTTTGATAGATGCGAATCTTTTTTCAATGCCATTTTCCTCACAAAAGTTGGCAAAGTTCAAGCTCGTGAACTAAGTTCCACTATCCGAGATCAAGATCTTCGGCATACCAAACTTGCAAATAATCGACTTCCACAAAAAGCTCTTGATGACCTGATCAATGATCCTGGCTACATCTTTGCCCTCAACCCACTTGGTGAAGTATTCGACAGCTACCACCATAAACTTCCTCTGCCTTGGTTCCAGAGGAAAAGGTCCTAGGATGCCAATCCCCCAATTAGCAAAGGGCCATGGCATTTCAATTTGGGTCATGTTTGTGGCAAGCTTTTTATTCAAGTTGGCCATTCTCTGGCATCGATCACATCTTTTCATCAGTTCCTTTGCGTCGGCCATAAGGGTAGGCCAGTAATATTCCTGCCTCATGCATCTGAAGGCTAGGGTCTGGGTACCGTGATTGTTTCCATTGTTTCCTTCGTGGACCTCCATGAGCACCTCGTGATCTTCCCTTGGCCTCAAGCATTTCAGTAGGGGCATGGAGTACAACCTTTTGTAGACGTTGAGATCGATAGTCAGGTATTCTGGAACTGTTCTTTTCACCCTTTGTGCCTCCCTGGGGTCATTTGGGAGTGTGCGATCCTCGAGGAATGATTTTATGGAATCGGCCCAGGTTGTCTCAACCTGGAAGGCAATGACTATTCCCAACGTTCTCCTAGGAGCCTTTATCACTTCCGTGTATAGCTTCTCGTGAGTCATTATGTCTGAGCGACGAGAGCTTACTAAGGGTGTCAGCTACCTCATCCCCCCTTCCCCCCTAGGAATTTGTCGTACTTTGCAGATCGGTGAATTTCTTGCTCAAGTACTTAGCCATCTCCCAGTGCCTTTTTAACTCTTGTCCTACTTCGCATCTTCCTTGTACTTGTTCAACCACGAGGTGAGACTCTGACAGAACTTCAACCTCAAGTATGTTGAGGTGCCTTGCCAAGGTTAAGGTTGATATCAAGGCTTCATATTTTGCAACATTGTTCGTAGCCTAGAATTGGAGCTTCAAGACGTAGGGGAGTTCCCAACCCTCTAGTGAGATAAGAAGTACTCCGACCCCTACTCCCTTGGAACAAGAGGACCCATCGATGTAGGTTCTCTACTTCGAACAGGTTTCAGGGGCCTTCAAGCTATCGATTTTCGGGGTCCTTTCTTCTTCGGGCTCGATCTTTCTTTGGCCGAATTGGAATTTGCTTTGATGGCCGTCTGAGGTTCATAAGAGATTCCATTCTATCCGAGCTCCACTGACCATTTCAACAGCCGACCAGAGACCTCGGGCTTGTGAAGCACCTGTCTCAGTGGCAAGTCAGTCATGACTATTATGGGATGAGCTTGGAAATATGGTCTCAACTTCCTAGCTGCATTCACTACGGTCAAGACATCCTTCTTGATTTTGGGATAACTCGCTCTATGAAGCACCCTACTCACATAATATATGGGCTTTTCTGTTCCTGCTTCGACCCTAAGGAGGACAGTCAAGATAGCTTCGTCAGTCGTAGCAAGGTACAGGTAAAACCTCTCAGCCTCTTTAGGTCGTGTGAGTAATGACACCTCCTGGAGGTACTGCTTGAGCTATTCGAATGCTTCTTGGCACGTTTGGTCCCATTCCACTTTGCTTTCATCCGCCCTGTGTGCCATGAAGAATGGTAGGGTAGCTCGGTGCCCCGAGATATAAATCTCCCTAGGGCTGTGACGTAACCCAAGAGCTTCTGCACATCTTTCTTGTGACGGGGGGAGGAATGAGGTGGAGCACGTTTAGGATCATGATGAAATGGTTGCACATTTTTGTGTTAATGATCGTGATGATTGAAAGATGTTTCGAAACTCTAGAATACGATGTATAACAGTTTGGAAGTATTCACAGTGATTATTGATATAAAGATGATGATTATAGATGTATTTTGGTGAAGCACGACCAAGTAGGTGAAGCACGGCAAGGGGAATCGAGGCCAACCCTTGCAGATCGATACGTTCCTAAATATGCTTGCCAAGGAGGATGCTGAAATGGTCGGTGGAGCTCAGCAAATATGGAATCTCGGATTATGTTAATGATCGTGATGATTTGAAGATGTTTTGAAGCTCTAGAATATGATGTATAATAGTTTAGAAGTGTTCGAAGTGATTATTGGTGTAAAGTTGATAATTGTGGTGAAGCGCGGCCAAGGAGGTGAAGTCTGCATTCAAACACGACCGTGTTCCAATTTGGTTTAACTTCGAAGCACGCCTTGGTTTGGGCCGTGTCAGCCTTAAGAAGAAAAACTCATGAATTTTCGAAGCACGGATGATGTGTGGATAATGGATGATAATGGATGGATGGTTTGGGGGATGAAAATGGTGAAGATCTATGAATTTTGTATAGTGTGGTATGGTCGATGATACGAATGGGTTATGCCAAATTTTTCTGAAATTGTGTGTTCGTTTAATTGCTTGGTATGATAGTGTTTGTTTTATGGATTTGTATCTATTTAGTATCAATGAAATATAATGATGGATTTCTATGTTTAAATTGTGCAGGATGTTAAGAGTTAAATCGACTTCCGCTTCTTCAATTGCTAGAGGCAACCCAACCACTAGGGTGTACACTCTTGATCCTGAGCCAGCTTTGGGACGTGCTAATGATCATGGCCTTGTGTTTTGAGGGAAGAATAATGAAGAAAGGTAGCGATAGATCAAGAGGAGATTGATAGTAGCGATTGTTTACTATAAGGTCCGCCTTTATCTACACTCAGACTCTTGGAGGATGCAGGTACTTTGCTGGAACGTCTTAAGATGGTGACATTTGCTCACAACTCTTGGCTGACTTACTCTAAGTTGGTGATTGAGTTCTTGTCCTCACTGGTCCTAGTGAAAAAACGGAAGCAGTAGAAGGATGACTATATTATTGGTTTTCACTTCCGTCTCAACGGAGTGGAATATTATAAAGACGTGGCTTGGCTTAATGCAATATATGGTTTCAGAACATCTGGGCTGCAGTTTGTAGTTCCGAATTATGAGAGGGAGATCGAGACTTTCTATTACTCTTTGGCTTAGCAGGATCTTCCAAACTTCAGAAATGCTAAGGTATCCGTTGTGCTCAATCTTGTTTTCTTCATTCTTCATCGATACTTCACCTACACCATCTTTGCCCGGAAGAGACTACTGGCAACTTGCGGAAGGATGAGTTATAACTTTTTTGAGCTATGACGAGGCCTAGGCCCGTCAAGCTCAATATTGCGGCGCACCTTCTACTCCACTGGCATTTTCACACCCGTAGCAACACTGGCAAGATTTGCTTTGGGCGACTCATGATACCCATCGCAATGGCTTTCAGATATGATTTTACGGGATAGGAGCCGTTGGAGTAGCCACCCTATTCTTCACTCTCCCATACTTATCTTCTTTTATTGAGTCAGTTTGTATTTTTCATGTCTTCATTCTTTGTGGTTTAGACAGTACTAGACTCAAATTTATGATCTGTGTTCAATTGCTCAAGATTTATTGAGTCAGTTTGTATTTTTCATGTCTTCATTCGGTTTATGTAGTCATGAGTAATATTTGTTTCATTGATGTATGTCTAAATTTAAAAAATTAAAATAATTTGAAAAATTACAAAAAGTAAAAAAAAAAAAGTTTTTGTTTTTAGGTAAAGGTTATACACAAAAAATTTTAGGAGCTATGGAAAATGTGTTCTCAAAACAAAAATTTTTTTCATAAGTGTCATATTAGAATAAAGATGACCTCAGTTGAAACCCTTCTTACTTACATAGCTCATTTTCGTCCAAAATATACCTAAGTTTGAACTCTTAACTAAGACATGTATGGGGGATAATTAAACACGGGAAGTGAGGACAACGAACTAGATTCTTATAATGCACCAAGCTCAAGTTATTAGCTACGTGTTAGTGGTAAGGCGGAGAGGTGTGCATCGTAGATCATTTTATTCCACTTATTTGTTTAACTATAACCTTTTAGACCTTCTTTACCCAACGTTATTTCCACTATTTTCCTTCCATTCATCTCGTATCCTACGGGATGACGTGTTTGATTGAGCACGCTTATACTTAGTACAAGAGTTGCTTTATATTTCTCATGCCATAAACTCTACAAAAAAAACCCATTTGAACTTTATCATGTGTACGAGTCAAAGGTAGCAATGGTTGAAAAACTTTATAAAGGGGATGGTTTGTTCATATTGATTTGATATGGCAGACAATGTGTTAGGATTGTTTTGTCTTTATCTTACAAAAAAAAGGAAGAAAAAAGATGATTGCCAAAGCAATCCAGCAAGCAAAAAGCTTTAGTAATACCATGTCCTTTACCTTGATACTCAAAATCACCATCTATTTCAATAGACAAAAGCGCGGACATAGTACTCATTAAGATGAGCTTGTTCAAAAAAAAAAAAAAAAAAAAAAAAAAAAAAAAGAAGAAGAAGAAGAAAAAAAGGAAAAAAAAAGTTTGTTTTGTTATCTCTTAGTTCGTTCAAGGAAGTTGTATATTTGAATTAGTGAGGTTAATTTAGCTCTATTAAAGGCACATTGTCTTGATGGGTTGGATATGTAGATCGCTTATGTTTTGACTTGTACCTTACTCTTACCCTTGAACCTTAACTCCACAAACCAAATAGTCGACCTCCTTGTACGTATCTTGTTATTTTTCTTGGTCCTACCTTATCATTTGGATTGAGATGCACATTTCGTTTGGGTAAGAAGGTGGTTAGTATGTGAATGCTTATAGCTTGTTGTATTATTGGAGTTGAACTCTTAATCTTGTATGATTAATGAGTGTTGATATGATTCTTACCATTATCGGGATGGTGAGAGCTGCCTTGTTAGGAGAACGCTTAGAGATATGAGGAAGAGTTTATGTAATGTGGCGAAGGAGGGAAGATGAATTGGCCTACAGATAATGTGTGTTATGACACTTTTTAGTTTTGTTGGTTTGAGTTACTCATTTTGCGTTGTTCTTACTTCTTCTTTTTTTTTTTTTTTTTTTTGTATTCTTTTGCTGGAAGACAAACAAACGTTTAGTTCGGGGGAGTTTGATGTGTGTCAAAAGACACATTATTTTACGTTCTTAAACCTACGTTTTGTTTGATTTTTATGGTCTATTTAATCTAGTTAGTTTGGTTTTACTTTTAGGGCATGGTATTGTTGAAACTTCTGTTTTTTAATGCAGAATGTCGATAGAAGAGTTGTGTTAACGATCATGATGGTTGCAAGAAGTTTTAAAGCTCTGGAATACGAAGTATAACAGTTTGTAAGTGTTCAAAGTGATTATTGGTATAAAGTTGATGACTATAGACGTATTTTGGTGAAGCACAGCCTACGAGGTGAAGTCTGCATTCAAAAACGACCGTGTTCCAATTTGGTTTAATTTTGAAGCACGGCCTGGCTTGGGCCGTGTCAGGGTGACACAGTCGTTTCAGCCTTAAGAAGAAAAACTCATGAATTTACAAAGCACAGACCATTTCAGGCCGTGTCAACCCAGACACGGTCATGTCAAGTACTCTGTATTGCATATCTTTGTTATTTTGAATCAAAGATTTATGGGGGATTGTTTGTTATCCTTCTCCCCTTAAATACTACGTCTTCCACATCAAAAAAATCATCAAAGAAGAGAGGATTGCTTTCATACGACAAGGAAAACGATGCATGTTAAGTAGATCTAAGACAAAGACGATCGATCTGCATCCATCCGCAATATCGGGATTGAGTCATGATCGTTGGGGTTTTCATCAAAACTCTATTCTCATTTGGGTTTTGTGTTTATTCTCAATGTTCATCGATTTTTTATCTAGTTTTGTAATAGATCTTGGACTGTCTCTTTTATTTGTTTTGTTATCTATCATGATCATAGCATAAATCTTTTGTGTGACAGTGTATTGAAGATAATTCTCTGGGATCTGAGATTGGACATATTCTTCATGTTTTCTTATGATCTGGATTGATTTGATCATGAATGAATTAATCTTATTCATAGCATTGATATGATATTATATAGTTTAGGCCATTCTATACATTGAAATATTAATCATTGCAGTTATCATTCTCTTTTGATAATGTATTGTAGCAAACTATAGGTTATATCATTCTCTTCTGTATAACCTAAAATATTCATGTCATGATTCGTAACAATGAATTATTCTCTTCTATTCAATCTAATGGTATGTTGAGTTATGATATATACGACATTAATTGGTCTAGATATATTATCATCTTGCCTAGGTTAATTACTATTAGTTGATAATTTATTCTCATCTGGCTATCATAATTAAGATATAACATTAGTTAGGTTTCACCTACCTACAACGCACGTCAAAAAGGATCTAGGAAGAAAAAATTAACATCGATGAAGAAATCGCAGGAATGCATCGAAATACATTGTCATGCACCTTATTCCCAATTAAATCAAATTAGTCCAATCTTTTTATATTTTCTCTGTCATTTTAGTTATTGATATTTCATATTAAATTATAAATCCTCTATTTTATCACCTTAAGTTACATCCTAAGTGATTGACACAAAATCTATTGAATACATCCGTTTTTTGTGGGATCGACTTGACTTGTCACTACTACATATTTTTAGTAATTCTGTTACAAGTGGTGCAGTCAGGATTTAACTTTGCACACCTTATGACAGGCGCGTCATCTACTATCTAGTCTAACTTAGGAAGGAGGTAACAGTCTTTAGGGCAGGCTTTGTTGAGGTCCATGAAGTCCACACACATCCACCACTTTCCATTGGCTCTTTTTTACCATTATCACATTTGCCAGCCACTTAGCGTACCTCACCTCTCTGATGAACATTGCTTTGAGGAGCTTTTTTTACCTCCTCCATAACCCTCCTTCTCTTCTCAGCAAAGTGTCTTCTTTTTTGTTTTACCAGCTTCACTTCGGGATCAACCTCGAGCCTATGAGTAACGATTTCGGGGTTGATCCCCGACATATATATCAAACGGTGTCCATGCAAACACATCCGGATTTGCTCAGAGGTATTTGATTAGATTGGATCACAATTGTTCAGGGAGTTATGATACCACCTTCACACATTTTGAGTCATCCCTCAGGGTTGCATCTATTGGAGGGTATCTCCAACTTGTCTTCCGAGGTGATCCTTTGGTTCCTTATACATCGTCATTGTGGCATACTGATTTGGATAAGAGTTTTGGCCAGGTTGGCTCTCAATTATATGTTTAGCTCAAGCCTCTTGTGCCCAGGTGAGGGGGCAGAAGTTGATTAATGGAAGGTTCTATCATGGCATGAGTGGCATGGCTGCGAGTTTGAGCCATTTTGTTTTTAGATCGGCCCCATGGTGGATGCCAAACTGTTTATTTTTTAGAGGCTTTTGATGGAAGGTCAAGTTTTGGTGTGCACCTCGAAGGATTCGAGGTAGGACTTCTTTGGGGTCGTACTGGGGTACATGTGCATCGCTGCGCACCACTCAAACAACAAACGTCGTTAGTCTAAGGCCCAAGATGTTGATGTGTATGAAATCACATATCATTTCATCGTTCTAAACGTTTGTTTTTATTCCCTTTACATTGTCTAAATTGCATTTTAAGTGTCTTTTCGCCTT
>JAOVYX010015062.1:0-29410 GCA_035668315.1 Drosera spatulata | reverse complement strand
ATGTGTAGATTTCAAATATATATTTATTTTTAATGTTTGATATATATATTAAAAATTATAAACGATTTTAAATATTAAAAAAAAATGGTAAAATGAGAAATGAAAAAAAAAAAAAAAATAAGACTCAAGTGGGGGATGAGTTCGGGGGTGATTAGCAGCGCCCAATATTGGGTCACCTGGTGATATGCTTTCTCCATTACTCCATGTGCTCTACTTATAACCTTTTCCTGTCGCACATAGGATTTGACTAGTAGACACTTATTTATGCGAATACCTTCTAACTGTTAACCATCTCATGATGCAGTAGCAAACCGACTGGGGGGGATGTGAATAAAAGTGTTACAATTACCGTAACTAAGTAAGTTGTAGTCCAAGGCATAGAAATTTTTAAAGAAACCAATTAATTACAGTGACTTTAACCTCTTAAATCCCATATATATATATTGAATTTGGGTCAATACGACAACCAACAATAGTCCCAAAAGGGCGGCCGACAGAACCATGCAACAAAACAATAGCCAACTAAAAAACCAACAACAAAGTTGGACATTCAATACAATATATTACAACACCAAAACATTAAGGAGGGCCTGAACTCCAACCTTGTACTCCTATAGACCTTACAACTAGTCACCTTTGCATCATCTAGCACCCAGGCATTTAGGAATAACCAAGCTCAATTATCTTCAGTATAAGGTTCCAATGCTCAAGTACCACGAACGATCAAAGTTCCTGCCTTTCCACGACAAGCCGATGATGCAGATGGTGGAGACGACGACGACAAAAGAGATGGAAATGGCACGTAGTGACTGCGGCGATGATGATGGAGGATCAGCGTCAATGGTGGTGGTTGTGATTGTGGTCGTCAGAGAGGGGGGAGGTGTGAAGGAGATAAAGGGGGGAGACGAGGAGGAAAGAGAAGAAAGAATTGAGTTTGATTTTTAAAAGTCACATGATATGAGAATCAAAATTTTTAGTTATATTTTCTTGAAAATAAGTTTTCGAAATGTTATGTAGGAGAATTGTTCACTTTTATAAAAAAAAAATGAGCTAATATAATAGAGCATTTAATTGAAAAGGGGTATACTAAAACCAATTTTTAGTATAAATTTTTTAAAAGATTGTTTATAACTTTTTCTTGTTCTATTAAAGATAAAATTATAATATTGTATGAGAAAAATAGACATATTGTATTATTGAAAAATTTTATTTATATTAAATAAACATTAAGGACCATATATATCATATAAGGGGTTCTTAGTCCAAAATTAAAAACCAAATATATTATTTTGCCCCTTTTAAAACTAAGGGACTTAAATTTCATGGGAGGGTTTATTTATCTAGTTTTGTAAACCTACTATACTTATTTATCCATTTTTAAAACTGATGGGGAATACATGTATTTTGACAAAACCTTAGGAGGTCAAATGAAATTTACTCTGTATTTAATACGGTTGCTTTATTTTGACAAGTACAAAGCATCTCAATTTCCTTTTAAAAAAACAATAAAAAGAAAAGAAAATCATCTCAGTTTATATATAATGAGATGCATCCAACAAAAAGAAACGAGTACTAAAACAAAGTGAATGAACCTTGCTAGTTTAATTACAACATAACTTATGAGAACATGAAATAAATGAAACAAACCCAAAAAGGATACAATACAGTTAATTTTTTCTTTTCTTGAACCTAGGAATTGATTAGTTAATTGATTCGTTGAAACTGTTTTTCTTAATTTACTCTAATTGTTTATCATATAATGATATAAAGCAGTGTGTTTGACTCCATGAAACCATAACATTATTTGTTTTCCCTCCATTTCTAACATTGCAACTCGAATTATATCAGTGTATGATTGTGAGAGAAGATGAACTCGATCTACTAAACCTTGGTGTTCGGTCTCATACTTATGTGTTGTGTGAGCAAAGATTTATGCAAAGTGTCGATCATTAATTACGGCATTTTTGGCAAAATGACGGTTCGAATATTTAATGATGTGGGTTTAAACATCGACCTCACTCTTCATTACAAGTCCAAGGATGATGATCTTGGTGAACATCTACTCAAATATCCTGAGATGTACAACTTTAGCTTCCATCCAAGTTGGTTTGGCCACACATTGTTCTTTTGCGGTTTTAGATGGAAGGACCAATTTCACTGGTTCGATATTTACGTATAAAAAAGGGATAGTTGCATCTTATGTAGGGGCGTGTGTGAGTGGTACATACGTCCGGATGGGTGCCATGGCAATCCTATAGGTGTTATCTTTGGAACAAAGATAACACAATAGTTAGCACAATAGCGACTATTTCACCAAAATTTAATTAGTAACTAGTGTCACAAACAGAGCAATAGTATTAATGTAAATGAATAACTTATAACTTTGCTTGTTATTGGGTTGTTTAACAATCTAATGAAGCTAGTATCGATATGAGAGTGTTGTGTTTCCCATCAATTCATTAAAATCATCATGCTTGTGAGGTGATATATGTATGGTTGTGTTATTTATTTGAAGGGTTTCTCATCATTTTCTAGTAAACAAGAACAAGGACAAAGAAAGAGATAAGGTCTATTAAAAAGGATTGTGTAGATAGTTCGGAGTGGCTGGTGTCATCTGTATCAAGTGGAAAAATTGTGTCCAAGATTGTGCCATGAGTTTTGTGATGGTCATTGGCACTATCAAATAAATGTAAGAATTAAATAAGCTAAAACTACAACGGGATAGGATCGAAATTTGCCTCCACCCATTATGTCATTATTATGGTTCCAAAGCTTATGTTACTGAGGTCTTAGTGAGAGAAAAGAAGAAAATATGTGTAATGTATTAACCCCAAGTCCCTTTACTTCGTATTGATGCCTAATGATGATGGAGTCACAGGCTATATATGAGGGGAGAGGTTAATCACCCATAGTTGTCTGAGAATCCATCGCAGTAATTGTTAGCAACACACATAGATTATTAATGGAGGGGAATGAGTCATCAATAACCTAAAGAAACAAAACATGTAACACGTACAAGCCAATAATCTACCAATAAAACCATTCAAATGCGAAATGAATAGTATATAATGTGAAATAGCTATTAGTTATAACGTCATATCTATTGGTGCGAAGGGCAGAAATGGTGTATAGGGTTCTGGCCCGCTCAGTAGGAAGGTGTCGTTGCCTAGAAATGAAGTACTTATGGGTTTTAAAGGAAAAGACAAGATTATGAAAGGGGTAAGAAATAATCAGAAGGGGGCAACACAAAGCAGCAGTGAAGAACTTGACGGATCCATCAATTCGGTCAACATAGGTAAAGGAAACATGGGCGCTGGGCAAAGTACTGTATGCTAAAGAGGGAAGAAAAGGAAAGAGGAATTCGAAGTAGGGAAAGAAGTGATTGCATCTAGTGGCGATGGCAAAGACCAAGATCAAGGATAATGAACTTCAGTTCGAGGGGATTCTATAGGCCTAAATAGCTATTCTAGGAGTGTGGCGTGCAAGACAATCTTATCCTGGAATGGGGAGTATTCCAGGATGCTGTTAGTACTGGAGTTTCTGGGTATCAGGAAATGTCGTTAGTGGTGAGTTATGGAGATGGATAATGTTCGGGACATTTGGATCTGAAGCTATAGATGGAGTTTTGGAGACTCCATTGTTTGGTGTTTTGAAAGATGCCACCGATGTTGGATGTTTTGGTGCTATTGCGATTATGTTGTTGTGGTCCCTATTATGCTGTCTTGCTTTTTCTTTTCTTTTCTTTTTTCATTTATTTTTTTTTTTGATAAATGAATTACACGGGCAATAAGCCTAACTTGTAGCACAAAACAGAGGCGTAGCCGTGCGGAGTTGAAAATTCATAGAATAATAACAATACAGATTCTACCTATCCAGCAACAATGCAGATTCTACCTTTCCAACAAGCGAGTTGAGGGGTCTAAAAATGCCTAGGCGACTAGGCATTCGTCAGTCGTCCCTAAGGCAATAAGACAATCATAGAAACCAACTACGCAAATTTATACATCAATCATATATAAATCACAGCTTATATATGTTGAAATATTTCATATACAATATAATATTATTGTCATATGATTTTAAAGCAAATCTATACTATATGTCAAGCAAATAGAGGTAGATTTTTCTTCAACTGATATCTTTTAATCTTGAACGTTTAATTTTTCATACGACGGTTGTGATTTTTTATTAATGAATTAGAAACTAAATAAACTTAATAGTCAAATTTAAAGAAAAAGATTGATTCGATAAAATTTATTGGTTAGCGTATATATATATATGGGAGAATTCTTGATAGCTACTCCTTACATAAACTTATCCCATTATTATTTTATTCTCATTAGATATCGCGTAATCAATTAGGAGATCATTTTTCCAAATATAAATATTCAATCCAAAATTCAATTTCCTAAAATCAATTATTTTTAAATCCAACTACAACGACGAACCCACGATCGACCAACGGCGAGAACGACGAAGTGACAACGACGACTAACTAACGACGATGAACTGACGGCGACAACGAACTTACGACGACAACGACTAACTAACGACGATGAAAATATAACGAAGATGACAAAGTAACAAGGACGAAGTACCGATGGCGACGACCTGATGACGAATTGACGAACTAAAGACGAGAACAAACCGACAACGAAGACGATCGGACGACAAACCACCGCCGTTGACGATAGCAAACTAAAGACGAGGACGACGACGAACCCATTTATGATTTAATCTAAAAGAGTTAGAATGATAAAAGCTTCTTTTGATCGAAGATAATAAATAATCATTTGATGGAGAACGTTTGAGGAAGAAGAAGTAAATGGTTGAATGTCATTTAGAATAGATTATGTTAGTAAACTTCCCAAAACACGAGATTCATTTTCAAAACAAAAAGAAAAGTAATAAAATCAAATCTTCACAAATCACACATAAATCATACCTTTTAGAAAAAAAATTCGAAAAACATAATAAGAGATACTTTAGAGGGAAAAAAAGAGAGGGTGGTACTTCATGGTAATTAACTTAGTTAGGTGGTACTTATAGATAATTTTTCCTTTATATATTTTACGTTGAATTTTAAGAGTATTAACTCAAATAACAATCAACTCTTCAAATAATATTAAATGTTAATTTTTAATAATTATTAAAAATAAAAGAAAAGATAATAGTGTTTCATTTTTAAAATCTTTGACATAAAAATGATTCATATCTAATATTACTTTATGACAACTATATCCTTTAAAAAAGGGACAATTCACTGAAAAAAAAGAAAAAATTTCCATCGCAAAAAGAGAAAAATCCATCGCAGATGTGAATAGCGACGATTCTGCGACGGAAAACTCAGTCGCACCAGTTGGCTTTGCAAAACTATGATTCTGCGACGGATCCGTCCCAAAATCAAAATTAACTGCGACGGATTGAATTTTTCCGTCGCAGAATAATGTTTTAAATTTTTTTTATTTTGCGACAGCATTCGTCGCAAAATGTAAAATTTAATTAAAAGATATATTTCTTACTAATAATTTATTGTTAATTAAGAAAATAAAAATAATAAATTCTGTGACGGCATCCATAGCAGAAAATATCAAATTATGTGACGGATTCCGTCGCCAAGGGAATTATAATTAATTTTCATGAAATTAATTATTACGACGGATTTTGTCGCAACATTTTAATTTTTATTTTAAAAAAATAATTTTAAGATCTATAAAACTCACTAAAGTATAGGTACTTGTTTAATGAATACAAATTCGAATCCAATTCCTACAAAATACAAATCAAAATCGTGTCCAAAACAAACATAAACATGTAATATGTACAACAAAACATACATCAATGTCCGGCTAATGCGGGATGTCGCTGCTCAGGAGGGTAGGAACCATCGTTTGGACCCAGAGGAAATCTAGGTGTATCACTGTCAGCCTCTACTTGAGAGGTGAAATCAGGGTTCGCGTCCATCTGCCTCATTAAGAAGGCAATCTGAGCCTGCATACGCTCTATTGCCTGCTGCTGGGTGAGAACCTGCTGCTGCAACGACTCATGCTCCTCCAGTGATGCTCTAGAGCCACGAACAGACTGTGATAGTGATCTGGAGATAGAAAACTGCTGGCTATACGGGTAGAATTGACTGACAACCGACCCAATAACGTACACCCTTCCCTTCTGTGGTTTTGCGACCTCGATGTATGTTTGGGAAGCGGCTGCAGCAAGCTGTCGTTGGGAGGCCTCCGGATCCATAGACGAGTCGACTTGCGACTCTGGATGTTGAGCGAATCGCTCCAAAAATGAATCTTGCGAATTTCATAATGAGTTAGCTAAAAAAAATTTTTAATTATAAAGGTAACAAGTACTGAAATAAATGGCTTTAAAGTTCTTACCCGAAAACGAGTAGCCGTTTTGTCAGCTATGGGAATGTCAGCTAGTGACTTTCCCGCTAGTATGGCCTCCACAATGCTCGAAGTACCCGGCATCTTATGGGTCTCCACGAAGATCTCAAACTCCGTCGTCTTTTTCTTTAGAGCAATCTCCTGAAAAGTACTTCAAATATTTTTAATATAACAATATTTTTGAGAAACAAACGAAGTCAAATAATTTAATTTAAATGTAAATACATACCATTGCGACGACGAGGGAGGACACATAACCCTGGGTGTGTGTAGCATGTCCCTGAGATCGATTCCTTGAGTTAATTCTCGATCTCTTCAGGATGTCAGGGGACATGCCGTATCGCCCTAAGAGGCGGAGAGCAACATCGGCACTGATCAAAAGGACTGGACATGCTTAAATGTCGTCGCAGCCCTGAAGAACCAGTCGTGCCTTGTACACTGAGTCCCACATACACGCATTCAACTTGACCGCCCAAGCTGCACGTACTTGGGAATCCAAGGAGCACTCCCAAGTAAACAAAGTCTGTAATAAAGAAAAAATGGCTTATAAACTATATGTATCAGAAGGACTAAAAAATTGAACGTAAACGAATGAAAAATTAAACTTAAACACATACCCGGAAAAATCCGAACTTACGATCCCAAATAACCGTGGGGACCTCTCCAAAATTTATCCATGGCTCCTCATAGAAAGCCTGAAATGAAGCAACTGCCCCTCTGACTACATCACCATGATGAAACATACAAATGATTTGAAGTACCATAATGATATTAGAAAACAAAGGGAAAAAAAACATGAAAGAAAAATTATAAAGATCGAAACATGAAAACATACATATCAATGTGTAGGGGAATGCTCGGATCAGGATCTGTCCCGTGAGATCCACGAGAACGTCTACTACTATCTCTAGATGACTGACCGACGGTAGATGCGCATGTGGATGGCTGAGATACCTCCGATGGCTTTCGAAATTGATCCTCAAATACCAAGGTTGGCGGCAAGATGTCAAACTAAGAGGCATCAGAATGTGCTGTCCATGAAGCGATCTCATTGCCAGGATCGGAACCTCGATCCTGCCTCCTCCCTCCATGGGAGACTGATGCTCCACGAGATCCTGAGCCTCCATGAGAGGCTCGACGCCTGTCTCTAGATTCAAATGAAGAAGACATCTGAAATAATAAAAAATATTTAGCCTGTGTTAATTTGATATGAAATAATTATTGCAAGTTTTAAACTTATGTGATTCTTATATTTTGAAAAACACTTTTGCATTAGGAAAACCTTTATTCCTCTTCTTCTTCATCCTCCCCATCATCATCATTCTGATCATCCCCCCCATCTTCTTCTTCGTCCTCCTCTTTTGTTTCAGTCTCGTCTTCTGCTTCTTTATCCTCCTCTTCTATTTCAGTCTCGCCTTCTGCTTCTTTATCCTCTTCTTCTTCTTCTATCTCATTATCATCATCATCATTATTCTCATAATCTTCTTGATCCAAAACTTGAAGAATAGGTGGATTCACAGTCAAGTCTTCTTGATATGCATCTTCCATGGCTTCCGGTGCATCAATTGTTGAACTTGATTTCGTTTTGAAGACTGCTTACCACTTGGATTGTCGTGGTGCACACCCTGGATAAGGAGCGTAGTAGACTTGGATAGCTTATGTGGTGAGGACAAAAGGATCATAAAGACCTCTATATCTTGATGTCCGATCAATGTCCTCAATCCCATAGCTAAGATGAATATTAAATCTCGAGACAGATTCAAACCACTCACACTTGAATAAGATTGTCTCTAGAGTCTAAATCCTGGGGCTATGTATTGAAGTTTGACAATATCAATGAGGATCCCGTAATAGTCTAGGTCGGCATCCCCTTTCACGCACACTCCCTAGTTGGTCGTTGTTTTTCCTCTTCCGCGTTCGTATGTGTCGAAAAGAAAGTCATTCACCACATATTGTTCGAACTTGTTCACATAAATCACAGGTCCAGAAGCTATTGTTTTGATGATCTCATTGCCTTGTAACCACATCACATTATTTTTCAACAAAACCGGCCAAATATGACGACCCTTGGTCCATGCTTGTTCGGCTGTGTTCACTGAACCATTTCTGACCATGTTCTCCTCAAATAACCTATCATATACGGGACATACATTAATAAAGATAAGCTTCTTTTTGTGTATTTCTGAGCATTACACATTCATATTTGATTAATAATTGGATTAAATACCTCTCAAACGGCGTAATAAGCTCGCAATTATTCAAAATATATCCATGAGCTGTCTCGGCATCTCGATCGTCAAGTGTGAGCTTCTTGTGTCATCTTTTATTTTTCTTCTTCTTCTTCTCAATTGGAGCATATCCTCTATACATCTGGAAGATCAGGAGCTTCCCCATTATCACCATCTCTTTTAGCATACCGAGGACGATCATTAGCCTTTGAGTCCACGCTCTTGGAAAAATACAACTTCGCGAAGTTGCAAGCCTCCTCCGAAAGATAAGCTTCAAATATAGAACCTTCCACATGTGCTTTGTTCCTAATCTTCTGTTTTAGATGAAACAAAAATCTAAAAACACATAGTGGATCAATTTCACATATGCGTAACAAGCTCTATGGAAAGCCACTGAATGTAAATCGCTATCTTTCAAAGACATACATCCATCAATAACATACAGGTCTGGCTATCTTTGCCTCGGACAGTAAATCGATTGGGAGATGTTCCATGAAGTTGAAAAAAATAGGAGGAAACAGTCTCTCCAACTTGCAAATTATCTCTGGAATGAGCCTCTGTAACCGGTCCATGTCACTGTGAGTAATACAATTTGCACACAAGTCCCTGAAAAACTCGCTCAGCTCCGTCAACCCGTTCCAAATATTGGATGGCAAAAACACCCTAAAGGCAACAGGGATCAATCGCTACATGAACACATGACAGTCATGCCTTTTCATGCCTCTTAGCTGTCAATCAGGCTCTCGAATGCAACGACATAGGTTGGAAACATAAGCATATGAAAACTGCAGACCCATCACCCACTCACACAACAACTTCCTGTGTTTTTTCTCCGGACAAATGGAGCTCTCGGCATCAATAATTGTGGCAGACCAGAATTTCAAAAGCTTTTAACCACGTGAAATTCAGGCCTCTTATAGTAGAGTTCCAAATCTTTTCTTGAGCTGATATTATCTTTGGTCATTCCATCAACATCTATCACTGTATTGAACACGTTGTGAAACACGTTCTTCTCTATACACATCACATCCAGATTATGACGGATGAGAAATTTGCCCCAGTACGAAAACTCCCAGAAAATACTCCTCTTACTCCAACTCTGTCTTCTATAAAAACCAACTGCATTCGCTAAAAAGTCATATTTCAAACGCTCCATCGTGGTAGAAACACCACAAAAAAGGTAAATTTGCGACGGAAAGATTTAGCGACAGAAAAAATCCATTGCAAAATCAAAATAAATGCGATGAATCAGTCGAAGAAATTCAATTGGAAAAAGAAAAGAAAAAAAAGGTTTTGCGACGAAAAGTCAACATCCGTCGTAATTTTTTTTTTACAAAATTACGATGGATTCCGTTGAAAAAATAAATAGAGAAAAAAATTTTAAATTTTGAAATTAATTTAATTTTTTACGAAGGAATACGTCGTCAAATTATATATATAATTTAATTTTTCTTTAAAAATTATTATAAATATCTCAAAAATTTTCGCTAAAAGGCAAATAATGGTAAAAATTGTATAATTGCGATGGAATCCGTCGCAGAATATTTAAAAATTATTTCGAAAATAGGTTTCTCACATATAAAACATACAATAATCATGTTACAAGTATAAGTTTGAAATCATTACATCAAATTAAGATAATTTTAAGTTCAACATATTTCGTATGCATTTCGACGTTATAATTCGAACTATTATGCTTACATGTTTTCTATATTGTGTTAGGATCCTATTAAGGTGTCGCACTTAAAAATAAATGTACAATCAATTGATTATTGATAGGAAAGCTTACTTTGACTATTACTATTGGTTAAGAGTGCAAAATATTGAGATAAAACTAAAGTTAAAAAATTAAAATTTTTTGAAGGTATATTTTACGACGGAATCCGTAGCAAAACTAGGCGTATTGCGATGGATCCTGTCGCAGAATGTTTAAAAAAATTATTTCAAAAATAGGTTTTCCACATATAAAACATGCAATAATCATGTTACAAGTATAAGTTTGAAATCATTACCTCAAATTAAAAAAATTACAAGTTCAACGTATTTCTTACGCATTTCGACGTTATAATTCGAACTATTATGCTTACATATTTTATATATTGTGTTAGGATCAAAATAAGGTGTCGCACTTAAAAATAAATGTACAATAAATTGATTATTGATAGGAAACCATGCTTTGACAATTACGATTGGTTAAGAGTGCAAAATATTACGATAAAACTAAAGTTAAGAAATTAAAATTTTTTAAAGGTATATTTTACGACGGAATCCGTAGCAAAATCTAGGCATTTTGTGACGGATACCATCGGTATTACATTATATTTGCGACGGATCCGTCGCTGAAAAAGAAGTTCTCAACACTTAGTGAAAAGAGGGAAAAAGTAATCCATAAAATGTGAATTCGCGACGATGCCGTCGCAGATATGGTTGTTGTTTTATTATATTAAATTATATAAATTTTTTAGGAAAATGTATTTTGATTTTACGACGGATTCCGTCGCAAAGTTAAGTTAAATTTTTTGTTCTGTTTTGCGACGGATTCCGTCGCGGACGGAACTTTATTTATTCCTCTTTTCCCGTCTCTTCTCCTCCCCTCCTCTCATTCCTCACCTGCTGCCGCCCATCTCCGCTCGCCACCAGTCGCCGCCAGCCGCCTCTTGCCACCGCCCGCTGCCTCGTCGCCCGCAGCCGCCCCGTCTTGCCACCTACGCAGCTGCCTCGCCACCGCCGCACGTAGTCTCCCCGTAGCTGCCTAGCCACTGTCACAGCCGCGTCCCCGCAGTCGCCTCGCCTCGCCACCGTCGCCTACAGTCTCCCGACAGTTGCCCCGCCACCGTCGCAGCCGTCACAGCTAGCTCTGTAATTGAGGTGTGATGATTTTTATTTTATTTTTGATTTAATTAGTCTCATTGGTTAATTAATCATATACTATTGTTGAAATTCATAAATGATGTTATGCAAATCGGTATATGGTTGGAATTGAAGTTTGATGTCATGGAATGCGATGGAGGTTTGTGATTGTGGTTGGGATTGAAGTTTGTGAATGTGGTTTAAATTAGGGTTTGATGTTATGGAATGGGATTGTAGTTGGGATTGAAGGGATTAGATAGACAAATTAATTATGAAATGATTGATATATTTGTATGAAAAATAGGTTGGCGTTAAAAAATAGGACAATTTTGAAAAAGATTTAATTAGGATTGATAAATATGTTTTATATGAAAAATTATGTAATGTTATGGAATTGAAGAGATTAGATTGATATATGTAGGACAATTTTAAACTTTAAAGTAAAATGATCCAAATATTATAAATCAACTTAGGAGTTACATCTTGGATAGAAGTTTCATTTTACAAAATGATCCAAATGTTATAAATTAACTTAGAAGTTACATCTTGGTTATAAGTTACATTTTGTAAAATGATCCAAATGTTATAAATCAATTGATGCTTGATATTGGATTTAATACAGAAATTAGATCGATATGGAGTTGTATCGATTTTGGATGTATGAACGATTGGATAGACGATACTTGAATCCCCGATTTATTGAAGGGATCGAAGAGTTTGCACAGAATACTCTTCAACACGATGAGGGTCGTTTCTCGGGACGTTTAAGATGTCCTTGTACAAAATGCAAGGACGGGGGATTTAAAATGGTGGATGATTTAAAGTACCACCTAATTAGTAGGGGATTCAGAAAGAATTATTATGTTTGAGCGTATCATGGCGACCAAAGTAGTGCGGTACCTCAAGCAGATTTTTCTGATCCTTCCAATGTCTCTTAGCCCATGAACAATATCGAGGGGATGCTAGTTGATGCCTTTCCGCTAGAATATTATGAAGAGACCGAGGCTACAAACGGACATGAATATGACGAGGGTCCCCCTAATGAATCCACGTATTATTTTGCCTCGTAGTCTTCTCTTTACGATGGTTGCAACTTGTCTTTGTTGGCCGTTGCTTCTCGGCTAATATATTAAATGAGCCCACTTTTTTTTGCTAAGTGTTTGGAATAGCACATATATAGCGACGGATCCGTCGCTAAAAGAACCCTAGAAACCCTAAAACCTAACCCAAAACACGTTTTTCCCCTTAATTGCTACTTCAAATGTGGTTTTGAGTTCAGTTTCATCGTAATATTAAATTAATCTCTTCAATTTGTATTTTGATTTTCATTTATAAATTTTTACATAATATTAATATTTAAATATAGAATTTAATATAATCAACTATAATTTTAGTAAAATGTGGAAGGTTCTATATATGAACCTTATCTTTTGGAGGAAGCTTGCAACTTCGCGAAAAAAAGTTGTATTTTTCTGAGAGCGAGGACTCAAAGGCGAATGATCTTCCTCGGTGTGCTAGAAGAGATGGTGATGATGAGGAAGCACCAGATCTTCCCGATGTATTTCGCAGAAATGAAAGATATGCCCCAATTGAGAAAAAGAAGAAGAAAAATATCAGAGGACAGATAAAGCTCGCACTGCGAGCTTATTACGCCGTTTGAGAGGTATTTAATCCAAGTACTAATCAAATGTGATTATGTAATGCTAAGAAAGACACATCAACAAGCTTACCTTTAGTGATGTGTATCCATCGTATATGTTAGGTTATTTGAGGAGGACATGGTCAGAAATGGTTCAGTGAACACAGTCGAAGAAGCATGAACTAGGGGTCGTCATATTCGGCCGGTTTGGCTGAAAAACCATGTGATATGGCTCCAAGGCAATGAGATCATCAAAGCAGTAGCTTCTGGACCTGCGATTTATTTGAACAAGTTCAAACAATATATGGTGAATGATTTTCTTTTCGATACATACGAACGTGGAAAAGCAAAAGCAAGGGTAAACTAGAGAGTGTGCGTGAAAGGGGATGCCGGTCTGGAGTACTACGGGATCCTCATTGATATTGTTAAACTTCAATACATAGCCCCAGGATTTAGAAGTCTGGAGACAGTCCTATTCAAATGTGAGTGGTTGGATTCTGTGTCGAGATTGAATGTTCATCCTAGCTATGGGATTGTGGACATTGATCGCACATCAAGATATAAAGGTCTTTTTGATCCTTTTGTCCTCGCCACACAAGCTACCCAGGTCTACTATGCTCCTTATCCAGGGTGTGCACCATGACAATCCAAGTGGTGGATAGTCTTCAAAACGAAATCAAGATCAACAATTGATGCACCAAAAGCCATGGAAGATGCATATCAAGAACACTTGATGAAGAATCCACCCAATCTTGAAGCTTTGGGGAGAGAAGATTATGAGAATAATGATGATGATGATGATTATGATGACGATGATGATGATGAGATAGAAGAAGAAGAGGAAGAAAAAGCAGAAGACGAGACTGAAACAGAACAGAAGGATGAAGAAACAGAAGAGGAGGCTACAGATGAAGAGGATGGGGAGGATGAACAGAATGATAACGATGGGGAGAATGTCGACGAAGAAGGCTAAAGGTTTTCCTAATGCAAAAGTGTTTTTCAAAATATACAAATGACAGAAGTTTAACACTTGCAAAGTTAATTGCATAGCAAATTTACACAAGCTAAGCTTATTTCGTATTATTTCAGATGTCTTCTTCTTCTGGATCTAGAGGGAAGCGTGGAGCCTCACGTGGAGGCTTAGGATCTCGTGTAGCATCAGTCTCTCGTAGAGGGACGAGCCAGGATCGATATTCCGATCCTGACAATGAGATCGCTTCAAGGGCAGCAGACCCAGGGTCCTCTCAGTTTGTCGTCATGGCGCCAGTCCCAGGATTTGATGCCTCGATTCGAGAGCCAACAGATGCATCTCAGTCATCTCCATAAGTATCTACCATCGGACAGTCTTCTGGAGCTGGTAATAGACGTTCTCGTGCATCTCATCGGACACATCCTGATCCTAGCAATCCCCTACATTCTGACACACATTGGTATAAAATTTTTCATGTTTCAATCTTCATGACTTTCTTTCATATTTAATTTTTCATATGTTTCCTAATATCATTGACTTTATCAAATAATTTGTAGGTTTCATCATGGTGATGTAGCCAAAGGGGTAGTTGTTTCATTCCAGGCTTCCTATGAGGAGCCATGGATGAATTTTTTAGAGGTCCCCACAGTTATTCAGGATCGTATGCTCGGATATTTCCAGATATGTGTTTAAGTTTAATTTTTCATTCGTTTATGTTCATTTTTTTAGTGCTTCTAATATATATAGTTCATAAGCTATTTTCTCTTTATTGCAGACTTTGTTTTCTTGGGATTCCTCCATGGACTCCCAAGTACGTGCAGCTTGGGAGGCCAAATTGGATGCGCGTATGTGGAACTCCGTGTACAGGACGCGACTGGTTCTTCAGGGCTACGACGACATTGAAGCATGTCCAGTCCCTTGGATCAGTGCCGATGTTGGTCTATGCCTTATGGAGCGATATGGCATGTCCCCTGAGATCCTGGAGAGATCGAGAATTAACTCAAGGAACCGATCTCAGAGACATGCTACACATTCCCAAGGTTGTGTGTCCACCCTCGCCGTCGTAGAGAGAATGGTAAGTATTTATATTTAAGTTAAATTATTTGACATCGTGTGTTTCACAAAATGTTGTCATATTTATTATTTAAAATATTTTTCAGGAGGTTGGTTTGAAGAGAAAGGCGATAGAGTTTGAGATCTTCGTGGAGACCCATAAGAAGTCCGGTACTCCGAGCATTGTAGAGGCAATACTAGCGGGGAAGTCACTAACTGACATTCCCATGGCCGATGAGATGGCTAACCGTTTTCGGGTAAGATTTTTGAAGTCATTTATTTCACTAATTGTTACCTTTTAATTATGTTTTTTTTCCCTAACTCGTTATTATGAAATTCGTAGGATTCATTTTTGGAGTGATTCGCTCAATATCCAGAGTCGCAGGCCGATTCGTCAATGGATCCTGAGGCCTCCCACCAGATGCTTGCAGCAGTCGCTTCCCAGACATACATCGAGGTCGCAAAGCTACAGAAGGGAAGGGTCAATGTATTGGGTCGGCTGTCAGTCAGTTCTACCCGAAGAGTCACCTTTCTGCTATCTTTAGGTCACAATCACAGTCTGCTCGTGGCTCAGGAGTATCTTTGGAGGAACATCAGTCGTTGCAGCAGCAGGTTCTCACCCAAAATCAAACAATAGAGCATATGCAGGCTCAGATTGCCTTCTTGATGAGGCAGATGGGCACGGACCCCAATTCCACCTGTCAGGCAGAGGCTGGTGCCCTCCGGGTCCAGATGATGATTCATGCCCTCCAGAGCAACGACATCCTGGCTTAGTCGGCCATTGACATATGTAGCGTTGTACTAACTATATGTTTAGTTTCGTTTTCTATTCTATATGATTTTGGAATACATTTTTTAAGGATTTTATTCGAAATTGTAATCATTAAACATGTATTTTAGTGAGTTTATATAATTATTAATTATTTTTTTAAAAAAAATTAACATTTTCGTAGAATATAATTAAATTCGAACTACATTATACTTACCTTTGCGAAGGAATCCGTCGCAAAGTTCATGAACTATATGACGGCATCCGTCGCCAAAAATGCAGTTATTTTCATTTATTTAATTGGTATTAAGAAATTACTTGAATGATTATTTTCGACGGAATTCATCGCAGAATAAATTAATATTAAAAAACAATATTTTACAATGGAAAAAGTCAATCCATTGCATACAATTTTAACTAGCGACGGATCCGTCGTAAAATAATGGTTTTGCGATGCCATTTGTTGCAACGCCATAATTCGTCGTAGATTCCGTCGTAATTCATCTCTGCGACGGAATTTTTTCTTTTTGCAATGGAATAATTCCGTTGCAAAATGATGCAGTTTTTTATAGTGGAATCTGTGAAATACTTCGGCATAACTCATCTCCATTACGAATCCTGAAAGGGGAGCAAGCTCAATCATGTTCATCCTAAATCCACTCCTATTCTTTCGGAAAGGGTGTACCAACAGTAGAAAACGACAATGACAATCAAACCATGAATGTTTCCTCCTATACTTGAGGTAGAATGACTTCGTCCTCTCCATGCAATGAGGACAAGCCAAACGACCGGCATTGCTCCAACTAGACAACATCCCATATGCAGAAAAATCGCTGATGGTCCAAAGCACACAGGCCCTCACTGAAAGGTTTGACGCTTATGAACGTCGTATGTCGGCTTTCCTACCTCCCACAGTATCTGAAGCTCCTCGATCAGGGGTTACAAGTACATATCCAGATTTCCTTTAGGACTCTTTGGGCCAGGAATGACCATGTTCAGGAATAAGCATGGTCTCTTCATGCACATACTTGGAGAAAGGTTGTAAGGTGCGAGAATGACGAGCCAACAAGAATACTCTTTTCCTGACTTGCCAAACAGTGCAAAACTATTGGTACAAAGTCCCAAACGAACATTACGTGGCTCCACAACAAAGGGTGGAAAACTATGATCCAGGTGTTTCCAAGCAAAGGGTGTGCCATCACTCTGTCAGATCGGCGTGAATAGGCATGATAGGTCATGTTCTCACTGGTTGAGCTGTTGGCATACAACCGCTACAATCTAGGAGTTAGCAAAAAATACCGCAAAACACTGACAGCAGAACCACCCTTAGAACGAGACTTCTCCTTATAGCGGTCTACATTACATATAGAGCATCTTTCCAATCCCACATAATCTTTCCAAAACAATATGCAACCATTAGAACAACAATCAATCTTCTCTATACGTAGATACAATCGTTTCATAAGAGACTTGATGTCGTACATCCCATCCTTCATGATATTATCAGGAGGGCACACATCCTTCAACAACTTGCAAATTCCATCCACCGCTCTATGGGGTAGGTTATACTCACATTTCAAAGTGAAAGCCGAGAAGCAACAGTCAACAAAGACAAGTTGCAACCATCGTACAGAGAAGACTGCGAGGCATTCAACCTATCAAAATAATGCTTGGATTCATAACGGGGACCCTCGTCATATGCATGTTCGTTCGTAGCCTCAGTCTATTCATAATATTCTGGTGGAAAAGCATCTATTAGCATGTCCTCCAAATTATTCCTGGGCTGAGAGACATTGGACAAACCAGCAAAATCTGCTAGAGTTACCACATCTATGGCCGTGATACACTCAAACATAATAATTCTTCCGGAATCCACTAGTAATTCTTCCTGAGAGAGCAATAAAGCTTTCTGAGGTCTCTTGAAGAGCCTCTTTTAGTTCTTCAGGTGAGGCATCGGAGTTGGAAAAGTCAAATACCTTCTTGCCGTCGTCAGACCTGGCCATAAGACACAGTTGAGTGTTTGAGATCGTTTCTTCTTCATCTGAGTCTATGTCACTCCAAGTCTTTGCAACATAGGCTCTTGCCTTCTCCTTCTTGTTGAAGGCTCCTTTTGGGGTCCTTCTTCTTTTTGTGTGCAGAGGACTCCTATGGCGGTCGTCTACACTGTGCAGCAAAGTGTCCTGACTTGTCACAGTTGTAGCAGACATCTCTGTCTACTTCTTTAGTTTTGTTGGCACTTAGTTTCTTCATGTTCTTCTTCTTGAAGAGCTTTCTGAATTTTCTTCCCATGAGTGCAAGCTCTTCAGTCATGCTTTTGTCGCTCCCAGACAAGGTGCCGCAACTCTCCTCGTCTGCCATAGTTTTCAGGATTCTCTCCTAAGCTTTGAAGGCCAGTGTCTTTTTCCTGACATAGTGCACAGCGAGTCTTCAAGGCTTTTTCTTTGTCTGAAAGCTTTGAAATGATATTCAAGTTTTTCTCAGACTCGTCCACCTTTCTCCTATGCACTATGTCTTTTCTTTTATAGGCTCAGGGAACCAGAACCCATGACTGTACTATTTGATGATGACAGCTCTATCCTCTACTATAGTAGACGGACCTGGCTTCACCTTTTCTGTTCCAGTACACATCACCTTTGTCTCACCTTCACGTTTTTTACCCCTTCCTTGTTTCTTTATATTTCAACACAACTTATACTATATCCAGCCTCATACACCAGGTGTACTGCACGTCTCTGCTATAGGCCTCGGCTGCGTGAGTTCTGCTACACAGTCTTAAGATGCAGCCTTTCTGCAACTTCACTTGGACCAAGTACTGCAGCCAGTCTGTTACAACTTTTCTCCCACTTAACAGCTTCCAGACCTCATCTACTCAGCCTGCTAGTGTAGCCTCGTCTGCACCCAGCACTGCACTCAATCTTCTATAATTCAGCTTGTATACTTGCACTACAATACGACTCACTTCACTTTGCTGCTGGAACTGACCTTGAACATAGGAAGGGTCCTAAATCATGAGAACCCTGAGACACTTTTGTTGCTGTATGCATCTGATCTTTAGCATGTAATTTTGTAGTCCCTTGTAGTCTGCATAGCCCTCGTCTACATGCCTCTGCTACACAACCTCTGGCCCTAATGTGCAACTATCTAGCTAACTATTGCAGTCTAAGCATCTATTACATACATAATTTTTTTTAAAAGTTTTGTTCATTAATTTCTATACAAACGGAGGGATTGCACATTCCTATCAAATTTGGTATCTTCAAAAAGAGAAGGAGAAAGATTTATGTTTCAAAAAAAAAAAAAAAAATCGATGAGAGGTAGTGCCAGGAAAAAAGTATAATGGGGTATCTGTTTGTCATTATTTTTGTTGGGTCCAACCTCCGGATAATTCTTTCTTTAACAAAGATATATCATATCTTTTCTCTTTTATTTAGGACCAAAATATTTTATTTTTTTTCGATTTTATCCCGTGTATCACTGCACGGGCATATAAGCTAGTACGATCTATGTAAACAAGATAAGACTTATGATATTTAAAAAAAAACATCTAATTAAATATGTTAATAAAATCATCAAATATGTTTGGAAATTATATTGAATTATAAAAAGACTTATGCTATTTTTTTCAAATTTACAACTGTAAAGTTCACGTTACTTACCTCTCTACTTTTAACATTATTATTTTTTCTTAATAAAGCTTAAAAAAAAACAACCGTAATCCCTTACTTTAAAGGCACACCAAGGCGTTATCTAAGTGCCCAAGGCGACGCCTAAGCATCCAAGACGACATCAAGGTGCCCGCCTTATTCTAAAAATCAAGACGAGAGCAAGACGAATAAGATTTTGAGCGTCTACACGCCTATACGTCGCCTAGGCGATGCCTTGATAACTATGCTCTTGCCACTTCCTCCATGTAGACATCGAACACTCCCTCCTGGGTTGATAAATGAGTTCACATCAATCCGAAAATAATCCCACCATATTTTCACCCAATGCCATAATCGAAGTAGGATAATCTGTTGTACATTGTTCCGATCGGGGTTCTCGTTCCGAAAAACAATAAAATCGACCAACTGATCACCAAAAAAAAAAAAAAAAAAAAAAAAAAAAGGGACACCCATACCTTCCTCCATTTCTTGCTCCATCGTACATTAGTCCAGATCTCGAACAAACAACCAATAGGAGTGTCAAAAGGTGTATCAAGAGTTGTATGGTGTATTTTGTTGTTTTGGTTTGTCGATGATGATGTTATATTGTGTTTGATCTTGTGTGAGGATCATAGCGTCTAGATTCTGTTTAAGGATTTTGTTACATGTCGCTTCTTACTTGTGATGCAATTAATAAAAAAAATAAAGTTACAAAATAAATAAAATAAAAAATATTTGATTTTAATTATTATGGGATCTCTAATGAGAGAGAATGCTAATCAATCCTATCAATCTAGTCCCTTCATCCCATAATATATGTAATATTTTTTAATTTTGATTGTCTCAAAATACAGACGTTTTCTTATCTGAAAAACCTTTCACACAAAACATTTGCTCTTAACTAGATACGTTTAGTTAACTCTCATTTAACTGTTATAATAAACCATATTAATTCATTAAAATCCAAAAAAATCAAAACACACGCAATTTTGCGATTGGAATCAAACAGTATCATTTCTTTTCTTTTCTTTTTTTCCATTGTTTTTTTTTTTTTTTGGATTAAAGAACTGAATTCCAGAGAAAGAAATGTCGACCAGTTACCAGACCCTTTCAATTTTTCAAATACTCTCTCTAATCCCTCGTTGCCTCACTCATTAAACTCACGACAATGGTTTTAGGATTTCACAGGTTTCGTTCGACCAAAATGCCATCCGAAATTTCTCGAGCGGGTCTCGAATCCGTACAAATTGAAATGATTGATTTCTGCTGGTTGGGTTTTGCTTTCTCAAACATTGCCATTGTGACTCCTGGAATCGGAAGCTTCCATTTGCCTGATTGGGTGAGACACTTATTCTTACCTAATGATTATGGTTAATTTGTAGACAATCGATAATTAATTGTAGCGAAGAACAACACCAACCTCAGTCTCTCAGACATTGCCTCACGAGAGGTGGAAAGGAGGAGATGTATCCTGTCTTACCCTAATGTAAACAATAGATTGAGACTTTCGTGATGCTCGATTGTAGCGTACGAGATTTTAAATATAGAAACCCGAGAATCTAAAGGAAAACCCACTTTGAAGGAATGAACAACAAAAATAAAAAACGGATGTTTTCTCATCAAATGAATACAACGTAGAGAAAACGAGAATATACACAATGTTATCCTTATTTAAATATTTCTCAATGTTTCATCGGGGAATCCACACTAATAAATAAAACTAGGATGTCACCCTATCACTCTAAACCTGTGTGATGTCACGAATCTCTTAGCCCTCACTTCTCGGTGTTACGAGGAATTGCGAAAGCACACAAAAGTCTTGAGACCACACCACCAGTTTTCCTCAGCTCTCTTCTTGCTATTTTATAGCTGTTTTTTTTTTTTTTTTTCTCTTTCCCCTCACCAAGGCTCCAAAACCTTGATACTTATAGAACACAACCGATAACCTGAAAACATAATGTAGAACCACATTTAGCCGCTGCAGATCTAAAAGTGAGATCTGTGTTACATTCACGCAATGTTTAGGATTTATAAGTAGAGTTCTATGTGTAGTACTGTAGTGGCTATATGGGTACTGCTCTGGCATATTATACTTGTATAGGGGCAAATGAGCGGAAAGCTGGATTTCAAAAGTAACCGCTTGCCCGTAATTTGTGATCCAATATGTTCATAGACGAATTTGTTTGCAATAGTTGTGCAACTGCCTACAATGCCTGCAAATACTATCTGCTATAGTTTACGAGAAATTATGTCGATTTGTCTTGCAACAACAATGAAGAAAGTCGTTGCCCTTTATCAGATTAAGGTATGGCGTATCAGACTTTGGAGTTTTCTTTAAAGTAGGTGCATGAAAAGGTTATCAGTTCCATGCCTTTGTACTTCTTTAGCCGTGACTCTCCAAGTCTCATTGTTTCTTCTGCGGTTGACATGCAGACTTTGTTCTGCATAGCATCTTTGCGGAGCTTATGCTTTCTGATTTGCTTATGTATCCACCCAACATTTCCAGAAGTTGATTTCGCGATATTATTTGATGGGTATACGGTTGATTAATGGATATATGGCTTCCAATCTGTGATTGCTTTGTTCTTCTTTCATAAGGATTTCCAGAGGTCATATTTTGTATAGTTAGAAGACTTGATGCTTTTCCTGGTTCTCTTTTTAGCTCTTTACTCCTATGTCTTTTGACCGTTGGCTTTTGTGATTTGGTGAACTTCAATGAAACTGAGTCAAATGGAGCTTGTCTGCCTGTTATTTCTTAAACAAGGATCCACTTCTTTGTGTTATGATAGAATGTGTTCCTATATTTCTTTTCCTTAGCATTTATGTGTGATACAGTGGGAGACTAACTGATCAAGTCCAAAAAAGCGTCATGAATGGACATGTAGTTAAAATTTTGCTAACACCTTTTCCAGTGATGAATTATTTGTCACACAAGCCGCAAATGCCCTGCAGCTTAGACTTCGAATTGCAGCAAGGCTCTTCAATGCAGATCACAAGCGCAATGTAACTCAGTTGATGTTCATTGAACTGCAGTCAAGCTCTTAATACTGAGACGTTTCCATAGCATCTCATGGCAAAGTGGCATTCTGCATGCCACCTAGAGACACCAATGGAAGATGATCTCTTAAGAGTCTCAGTTTGTCAATAGACCCATAGAATTAGAAGGTAGTTGTCAAAATATGGATAGGATTTACATTAAGTGAACTAGCCATACTCGGGCTTGATTTGTCTTAAGCGGGAGTCCTTGATATCACACTTCAGGATCCGGTTGTTCGTCTGATCATGTTTCATGTTCCAGTTTTGATGTTGCTTTTGAGATTTTGGTCGCCTTGATATCAAACTCATGATTTTTCTATGTTCTCTGTATAAAATTCTCTCATCAGTTAAATACATGTATATGATTTAGCATCTCCTTAGCAGGCAATTTGATTTTGTGAACAATTAGCTGCAGGAACCAGCTTGCCTCAAAGGCACATTCTTGGTGAGTCCTCACAGTAGCATATGGCTGATATTAATATTACCTACTTTCTTCTGTCAAGAAAGATAATGGACAACCTCTTGAGCTTGATCATCCACCAACACAGAGAGAGGGGTCAGAAGTTTGAAAACACAAGGTAGACACCTTACCTTTCCTCTAGTCATCTACTATATGAAATGGTTCGCTTGATACTTCATGAGATTTTACTTATATTTGTTGTTTGTGCTGCATTAGCTGTGATAGTTTACGTGCCAGGTAATTATGTCATTGTTTGTTATGCTTCTGTTATACTTCATTATAGATTGCAAAGTGATCAAATTGCGTTCAGGCCGACTAGTGCGAAACCTGCCTTGACCTAGATGTTAGAGAGGTTTGGGATTAGAAACCAGAGGAGGCTACTTGAGAAGAGAGACACCATGGTGCTGAGCCAAAGCGCAGCTTGAACATTGCCCTACTCCTAAGATCATCCCTCCATCGGAATCCAACTTCCCAGTGCATGTTAAGGTTCTGATACGAACCACTTGTTTACATAAATTTTAAGCCTCGTGGTTAGTCTATGGCCATTAGCCATGCGAAGATAATGCGGTGTGGAAAATGGAGATACAGCAAGATATACTCGTGCCAGATAACAAGTATACAACAAGATATGTTTATTTGAGAGGCCGTGATTGAATAGCAAAAAACGATGAATATATATAAGATATTGTCGCGCAAGATAGGATTATCTTGAGTGGAAGGTTGTGTTTGGAGTGTATTGCTATTGCTACTTGATGCTAAAAAATATACTTGAAAACGATTAGATTAGTCCCTGCTTTGTATTAGATAGCGAGAAGCATCTATCTTCATTCAAAAGCCAGAAATGGAGAGGGCAAGAAAAAGGAGAACCCTTTATAGAAGTGGCCTAGTGGATGTGTGAAAATGAAGGTAATGCAATTTAGAATAGAAGCCAGCTTACATCAAGAATCTTGATGGTGCAGTTGTTCGAACATTCAGTCATTATATCTATGCTTGTGGTTCAATCTTAATGGATATAACGACCTTCTCTATTGAACCCACATATCTGATGGTTATATAACGTGGGTTTGCCTGATTCCGCCAAGTCCGAGTCAAAAGTTTATTCAATGCTTATCTACAGACAAACATTGCAGGGTTCTCATGGTAAAATGGGGAAAAGATAGGTGTTATAATGTTAAATGAAGGAAGTTTATCACGGGAATGCTTGAAGGAATATTAAATTCAGATATATAATAGTTGCCTTGTTTCAGTTTAGCCTTCAGGGGGCCTGAATGGTCAATGCCAAAAAGGTTATTCTTCTAAGATTTTTGGCCTATTCATAAAGTTCATTATTGTGAGAGAATCTGATAAAAGCAAAAGGTGTTAAATGGATGCTTCAATTAAAGGAAGACTAAGAGATATACTTGTGCTTTGCATACAAATATGGCTGTGAGGTTGATTTGATATCAGGGGACCAAAAAGGAGTCATATATGCATGACACTTTTGTTATTAAAGATTCTAATTGACAAATTGCTTCATTAACTTGGAATAAGTCGACAAGTAGATTAGTTGCTCCTTTACTATTTAGATGTGATTATTGGATGGAGTGATGGTTGCCATGCATTCTATGATTGTTTAATGAGTGATAAAGTATTGTCTACTTTCGAAGAACTATTTCATCATGCCAAATGTATGTGAAAGTATGTTTTATTATGTTATGTTCAGCATTATGTCTAACACCATCCTTAAGTCCTATTAGGTTGGGTGACTTGGGTCTGTCACATGAATTCTCGTTTTTTCATTTGAATGAAAAAACCAAGATCTGATTTGGTCACCAATTTTGCTATTAATTGTATATTTAGTCGCCGATTTGATGACCAATGATGACTTTCATCGCAAAAAAGACGACTAAGCAAAATTGACGATTAACGTGCTATGTCGCAAATTTAGCGACTAAGTTTTGGAGTCACGAATTTTGCTATGAAAATAAATTTTGGTCGTGAATTCTCCCATTTATTTTGTCAGTGTTCTGTGGTTGAACATTTTCCATCAGATCTGATGTGTCTCGTTCTTATTACTTCATTCCGAATATATTGTCTTCCAGTCCTTCGCTTCTACCTTCTCTTACTTGTGTGATTGCTTCTCAAATTTTTATCTTGTAGTCGGAGCACATTATAGGCCTACAAACTTTAGATCTGCAAAAGTTTTCAAATCAATCTTCGATCCAAGACTTGAGCCTTCTTAGTACAACAACAACAACAAATCAAGTCTTTATCCCATCAAGTGGAGTCGACTATATGAATACGACGACGTCATTCCAATCTGTTATGTACATTATTTTCTGTAAGATTATGATACGCCATATCATACTTCAAGGTTTCTCTCATGGTCTTTTTAGGTCTCCCTCGTCCTCTTTTGACATGTGCTAACTTCCAAACTTCACATCTCCTAACAGAAGCGTGACTGATCTGCGTTTTACATGATCATACCATCTTAGTCGTGACTCCCTCATCTTATCTTCTATTGGAGCCACACTCACTTTTTGTCTGATAACTTCATTTCGAATCCTATCTATTCTTGTATGTCCACACATCCATCTTAACATTTTCATCTCGTTTACACTCATTTTTTGTATATGCTGTCATTTAATTGCCCAACATTCTGACTCATACAGCATCGTTGGTCGAATAGCTGTCTTGTAAAATTTTTCTTTTAACTTGGTAGGTATTTTAGGATCACATAGCACCCTTGAAGCGCCTTTCTATTTCAGCCAACCTGTTTTAATCCTATGATCAATATCTGCACTTGAGCCTTCTTAGTATTATAGAATTTTCCTATTGACTCGAGATTTGATTCAGGTTTAGATATTTTCTTGATATGGCTAGAATATATTTTGTGATAAATATGTTTACGATAAATCTTTTAGTTAGATATCTTCAATATACAATTCTCTATAAATAGTGAAGGTAATACAGAGATTGAGAACGACTTTTCTCTAGGGGTTGAGCGAAACACAAGATGAGATTGAATGAGTTTAAATAGACGATCGTTGTAATCGTGTGATTCGATTAATGAATTGTTTCTTGTGGGGGTTTTTCTCCCGACGATCGGGTTTTCCCTACATTGAATCTTGCGTGTTGTTCTTTTGCTTTCTTGTTCGTGTTAATCGTTGCTTGATTTTAGTATTCTGATCCATCGGATTCTCGGGTCGAATTCAACTCGAATTCATAATAAGTGATATCAGAGCTCCAGGTTGCATCACACAAGAGAAAGTCCAGATTTTTGAAGGAAAAGATTGGAACTTTACGATAAAGATTTGATATTTGATAAAGATTGAAGTTTTCGGAGTTGGTGTGTTACACGGACGAGAAGATGGTGAATACGATAAAGTTCGAGATCGAGCCGTTCGATGGGAAGACGAACTTCAGCATCTGTCAGAGTACGATCAAGTATATCTTAGTGCAGCAGGGACTATCAAAGGCACTTAAAGGCGAAAAGCCCGTTAACATGAAAGAGGAAGATTGGAAAAAGATGGAGAAGAAGGTGACCGCTATCATTCGCTTGAGTCTCACGTCAAAGCTGACATACCGGGTTTTTACGGAGACTTCTCCCAAGGTGTTATGGGAGAAACTAGAGTCGATCTGCTTGTTTAAATCGTTGTCAAATAAGTTGCTCTTGAAGATAGATCTGTTTGATTTGAAGATGAAAGAAGGAGAAGATTTGAAAGATCACATTACAGAGTTCAATATGTTGGTGACCCAATTAACCAGTTTAGAAGTGAAGGTAGATCCGCAAGATCAAGCCTTGATCTTATTGAACTCGCTTCCTACTTTTTATGCTGCGCTCAAAACAACCTTACTCAGAGGGAAAGGCGATTTGAAGATTAAAAATGTGATTGTTGCGGTGCTTGATGCGAGTAAGTTGAACCAATTCCAATCAACGATGGAGAAGACTTAGTAACGAGGTCCAAGTACAAGAAAAGGATAAAAGACAAGACTCAGGTGAGAGTGCTACAACGAAGATGGAGAGCTCTATATGATCTTAGAGTCATCGGATCTCCAGAAAGATTCTACGACAGAAAAAGGTATCGATTCTTATTGGTTTGCTGATTCAAGATGATTTTTTCATGTTTGTCGGAGTAGAAATTTTTTTCACGACTTGGTACCTACTATTGGAGGTGCCATACGGATGGGTAATGGTGAGATATGCGAGGTGCTTAGAATATGTACAATAAAGATCAAGATATTTGATGGGATTGTTCGTACTTTGAGAGTGTTAGATTTGTTCCTAATATGAGGAAAAATCTTATCTCAGTTGGTGCATTAAATTCCAAGTGTTACAGAATGTCCGTGACATGTGAAGTGATGAGGATATGTCGAGGCGACATGGTAGTGATGAAGGCTCAGAAGATTGACAATCAGTTTAGGTTGATTTGCAATGCGGTTGTGATGAACACGGTTGTGGAGATAAAACTTCAAGGACAGTCGTACAAGAATCGAGACGGAAGCCTACGTAGGAGTGTCAAGATATCGAAAGATGGTTCAGGTGACACGGTCATAGGTGATTCGCGTACAGATGATGTAGTTTCAGTCAGTCATCGGGAGGCTATCGAATTTGGTGGAGGCAAGGTTGCGGAGTCTACATTACTTGTGAGGCGTAGAGCACAAGAGGTGCGGTGCGGCCTGCGAAAGGCTCATGTAGCACGAGAGGTATAGGTGCTAAAGATCAGCAGATGACAGATAGGACTGAAGGTGGTAGAGCATCATCTAGGATGATTGGTAGAGCATCATCGTTGTAATCGTGTAATTCGATTAGTGGATTGTTTCTTGTGGGGTTTTTTCTCCCGACGATCGGGTTTTCCCTACATTAAATCATGCATGTTGTTCTTTTGTTTCTTATTCGTGTTGATCGTTGCTTGATTTTAGTATTCGGATCCATCGGATTCTCGGATTGATGAATTCGGGTCGAATTCGTAACAATACCCTTTCTTTCGGTTCTTGTCAAAGTCTGCTTTGGCCTCGTGTGGTCTTGTTTCCTTGCACAGATCAGTGTATTCCTATGCTAGATGATTTTGAGCTGGGATTTCCCGCTGATATAATATGATTATTTTTTTCTTTTCCGCTAATGAATATGTTGTTGCCATCAATGACAGAAAATCTTGTACATCTAGAAACTCTTGGAATCATCTGTTGCCATCATGATCTATATCGTTTTTTCTGCCCTATAAAGACGAATATACTAACATGGGTACTCAGAAAAAAAGCACGCAATCGTGCTTCATGACCTGATGAAGGTGTATATACCTGAGTTGACACTAACCTGGCTGTGTGGTACCTAGTTTTCCATCATGAGATGCTTGGATGTGTGGAGAACTGAAAACGGTATCCACTGAAGTGGCCATGCTTGGGTAGGATAACTAGTGATGGATAGTTGGATACTGATCTGATGTCTCTAGAAGTTCGTATTTCAAGCTATGTGCTTATGTTTTTGGACCACCCTGTACTTTTATCTTTGCCACATTTAGTGTTCTGTAGCCTTCGCTATACAATGGTAGGTCAGTCCGAAGCCATCACAGAAATTATGTGTATCTTCTAAAACTGTTATTGCTGCACTTTGCATGCACTCTAATTTAGAGGACAGACCAGGGTTTGGTTTCAATGCAGATTGTTAAGATTATGTTGCCATTTAGAAGTATAAGTTGTTGGGTAGAACCCAATTACCCATTCTCGTGACGGGATGGCACAAATGTCATAGGTGATATCGGGTGACTACTGTTTGGAGGATCATGATATGTCTTTTTCCTCCCACTAATCGGATGGAGAAGGTTGCAAGGGAAAATTCCACTCTGTAAGTGTGAGGTCTGTAGTGATTTTTTCAGTCATTTTTTTAGAAGGATTGTTTTGCAAAGCACATGTTGGTAATGAATATATCTTAATAAACGGTTGAAAAACATGTCCACATTGATAGATCCTTACGACCACTAGGAACTTGAATACCATATAATAAGATAATAGTTGAAAGTTCAAACCAAAATGACATATTTTTCATGTTATACTGTGCTTAATAGTTGTTGCTGAAGTGGGAGAGAGCTTTTATGCTTTTGGTAGAGAAACATATTGTGAGGATTGTTAATGGTGACTCAAAGCACGTCGCCGCCTTTGACCAGCCGCCGTCATCACTAGCCGCCGCCGTCTTTGTCCTCATCCAGCCGCCTTTGTCTTTATCAGGCAGAGAAAACTTGCACGCCTCTATGATTTCCTTTACTATAAATATGGGCAGAGGATTTGAGAGGAGCAATCAGACACAGAGAAAAACTCAAAGAGAAGAATTTGAGAGGCAGGAGAAGAAGGAGCCGGCTGGGGGAAGGATGTTTGAGAGCAAAGAGAGAAAGA
>JAOVYX010015061.1:0-29411 GCA_035668315.1 Drosera spatulata | reverse complement strand
TTATGTTAAAATTATCATACAATCATGTTATTTTGTTGATTTGCTGGTGAAAATATATTGTCATGTTAAAATCTTGTATAATTGCCCGTATAATAATAAGTAGATATAAATTAGGCGAGATATGATTAGTTAAATAAATAAATAGACGCTACAGCCTTTGATTTGCTGGTGGAAATATATTGTCATGTTTATCTACAGCCTTTGACGATAGACGCTACCGGTCATCTGTTTGGATTAAAGAGACTGAAGACAGAGTTGCAGACAAGGTATGGAAAAATTACTGTAAATACTCAACATCATTATATATGTTGTTCATCATTATATACTAAACAGACATGTACACTTACATATGTAGTATGCTAGCCACAACCACAACAGCTTCCATGTTAACTGGTGGAACACTTGATGCACACTTACTTGAGTAGTAGAAATGCATACTTTTCTATATAGTCATGCAGCTTGGATGTGCATCCTCGCAGTATACTTGATATACACACATCAATATGTTTCAATCTCTTGAAAAGCAGCTTGATTTTGTCTTATTTTTACAATAACTGCTTCTGCGAATCCTTTTCTGTTGTCTCTCATGAGTTCTGTTTTATTGTTATTTTTTTAGATGTCAAGACAAGATAAACTTAGAGTTTCCGAAGACGTGCGCAGAGCCAATTGGAGTCCACATCACGAAGAGATCTTCACGAGCCACCGACTTTGTCCTTGCCTGCTGGTACGACGGATGTGGTGACACCTCAACAGCCGTTGAACCCTCTTACTTCTAGTCCTTTGTCAGACCAACCCCCGGAGTCTTCCGCATCTTCATCGATCATTACCGATGAAACTGGGAATCCACTAGCACAATATAAACTTGATCCCAATGGATTGTTGTAATGCGCTGGCAACATGTGATTCTTATTAGTTTGTTTGTTCAACTGTTTTTTTAGTAGTGATAATCCTCTGTTTTATGTTCAGGTTCACTAATTATAAGGTTGCAAACGCGGTGGGAGATGCGATAAGAAGTTATTACAATGGTCCATATACATGTTGGATGCGTCTCCCCGCACATGATCGACATATGATTTCGAAGCATTTCAGGGTAAGTATTCCTCTTGTATACAGAAACTGTGGATTACTGCTTAGTTCTTCATTCAAATAATGTGATTACATTTTGTGGTTATCGTATTGTTTTCACTCTTTGAAAGTTCATATAAACTTATTTTTCTCGAGGAGAAGACAATGGAGAAAGATAGCTGAATCATGATTAGCAGTGAAATTAACGATCACATTTCCATAGAAATACCAAATGACATGTTGGAGACTTTTTAATCATGAAAGATAATGATATATATATGATCCCGATAAGAGCAACAGAAGAGGAAAGTTGTAAATTGTCGTTGATGCTGCATATAACTTTCTTTATATTACCAGGACATTTGTAGAAAATCTTGTTCGATTGCATTAGATTGCAAAGAACTTCTGGCATTTGTCTTACACAAACAGAAAAATGTAATAACAATGAGTTGCATAGATAAAAAACTGGTTGGAACTTAACAGTAGGTATCTGTTTCTGTTGTTATCCTTACTTGTGGTGTGAATGTTTGTTCAAGGCTAGGGGTCATTACTTCCAAAGCAGCATTTTAATTTGACGTAGGAAAATCTGCAATGTATTTTCCTTAATGTCCAAAATGAGCTTTGATTTCTGCAGCTCATTTTGTCCCAAGACACAAAATTGTTGCAGCTTGTTAATTTTGGCTACTGAACGTTAGATTCATCTGATGTTGAAAGACATTTACTTTATCTTATTGCTACAATTTACACCCATTTCCTATTACAGCTCCTTCTGACAAATTTCTTCTGACAAATACGATACCCAGCCTTATTGAACAGCATAGTACAAATATGGCTTATTTTGACGTTGGGTTGAACTCTGCTGGTTCATGTACAAGAACAAAATGTATTTCTTTTGGAATGCCTTTGGATTTTTTAGGACAGAGAGTGCATTTCAAGAAATGGCTGCTGTGACATGTTATTCTTGACAGCAACATTTTCGAGCACATGCCCTACCTGTGATTTGTTTTATTGCTTAATCTCCTTGCAGGCAAAATTCAAATGGGATGCAGAGCATGCACAAGTGGTGTTTATGGAGTTCAAGCGTAAGTGCATGAAGCGCTTAACGGACACTGCAAACAAGGCAGCAAAGCATCCGACGGATCATTTGCCATCATGGTTATCGCCTGAGGTGCATTCCGCATTTCCTGAAGTCCATTCTGATCCCAGTTTTGAGAAAAGATCAATTGCCGGCAAAGCAAACAGGAGAAAGTTAGGCAACGGAGTCGGAACCCACTATCAAGGTTCCATGTCCACTGCCGAGCTTTTGAAGAAAATGGTTAGTTCTTACCGCAGGACCTATTTTTTTTTTACTGAATGCTTCTGTTATCAACGCTACCTAGGCTTTACATCTTAGCATGTCACATGTTTTCCTTTAGCATAAACTGCTGATACCTCCGAGTTCATTTTCTTTTTGCATATAGACTGACGAATTAGGACGTGTTCCCACATTGTTCGAGGTCTACTTACGATCCAGATCAAAGAAACGATCTGAGGATTCAGACGGGGTGTTGTTTATCGATGACCGTTGTTCTCAAGCATGGGTATGTAAGCTGAACTGTTTCTTATTGTTCATATCGATCCACATTCTGTTTTGCCTGGATACATAAAGCTAGGCAAAAATCTGTTGCCTAGATACAACCTGCATGGGTATTTTATGTTTCTGTTTGATGATAACCAGCTGTTTGTTGTTGCGATGTTGTTGTGCTTGTGTTTTCGGTTCTGTTGGAGGTAGGTTGTATTCTGTGGTTTGTGGGCAGGAATGTTGTTGTTTGTTGTTGCTTTTCCTGTTTAGGTTTGTGTTGCTTTCCAGTTTAGGTTTGTGTTGCTTTTCCTGTTTTGGGTTGTTGGTTAAAGTGCGGTTTGTTGGCATGCAGAGTTGGCCTACCTGGGTATTTAGCTTCATTTGGATCAACCATAGTGTGCAGTTATTCTTCATTTTTCTTCAAACTGATTGATCTTGGAGTCTAATACTCTGTAGCACTTAATTGATTTGGCATTTTCATCATGTTGTGCACATTACTGTCTTGTTAATAAGAGCTATGTGTCATGAACTCAATTATGTATTGCACCGTTACTGATGCATTTGTTGTTTGCAAAATTACAGGATAAGTTTCAAGAGTTAAGAACATTGCAAGAGGATGGTGAGGGATCACAGGAGAGTGAGCGGAGTCCACCATCGGAGACAGAGTTGTTCCTCGAAGCAACTGACGGTTTCTTGCCTAGCGGGACTGTATTGGGACTGGGATCTGCAACCCAACTGTTTTATGAGAAACCAATCAGAGGAAAAAGCAACTCCGTATCCAGTACACAGTTCAGAGCTGTTACAATTTGAAGGAGCAAATAGAGATACAGGCATGGTTATTGGAGGAAGCGAACAAAAGAGCTGAAGCTGATCGAGCTGCACATGCGAAGGAGTTGGAGGAGACAAAAAAACATATGGAAACAAAACTTGAAGGCAACTTGAGGGGGATGGAAGAGTTGAAAAAAATGGTACGGGAAATGATGGTCAACCTAACTCCGAGTATGAGCTGCAATCCTTTTACCGGGTCAGAGACGCAGCCTCCTTCACAGCCGTAGCCGATGACATTGATATGAAACTTTAGAGAAGTTTGTATTACACGGTTGAGCACTGTTTTACGTACTTCAAGTACTTTGTAATTTTTTGATTTGGATTTGAGACATTATTAGTGTTTGTAATGTTTGGATATTGGACTCGACAATGAAAATGTGTTAGATTTAATACGTCTTATCTGTTCCGAATGGATGTCTATAAAAGCAGGGTAGAACGCCAAAAAACAGTGCATTAGGCGATTTGATATACAGAATTGGCGACTATAATTTTTTTAGTCGCTAAATTTGAAGACCAATTTTACCTATTTAGTCGCTAATTTAACGACCAATATATCTGTTTAGTCGCGAAAATGACGACTAAAAAAATGAATGGTCGCAAAACTTGTTTTATTAAACCAAGCCAAAATGGCGACGAATGAATTCTTAGTCGCCAAATTTGACGACTAAATGCTTCCGTTAGTCGCCAAATTTGACGACTTAAAATCCTTTGGTAGTCGTCAAACTTAGCGACTAACTGATAAATTAGTCGTCAATAACAGTTAGCGAGGAAGGATTTCGCGATGAGGGTTTTTAGTCGTCCTTTTGGTTTTACGATTAAAATTTCCCATTTAACGACTAAAAAAATTAGTCGTTTGTCTAAAGGATTTTTGCAGTGAAAGTTTTTCACTCCCTAACTTTTCTCAAGATTCATTAACTGTTGAAAATCAAAGTAGAATATCAAATTTGGTAGAAATGATGAATACCTTAGTTAATAATACAACTAATTTTCAAAAAAAGCACAATTGACTTTCAAAATAAAACAAGAGAAAGTATTAATAATTCGAGAAATGAAGTAAGTAACTTAACAATTGATTAGTGATTGTGGTAAAGAAGGATTGAGGGGAGGAGTAGACGCACTGTTGAGCTTTTGTTGACGCATTGTTTAGTTTTATTGATGCATTGTTTAGCTCTCGACTGTTTAGTGCTTCAATCAATTGTGCACTGAAATTTTACAACATTTAAACTATAGTATGCGTCGTTATAATTATATTTGGACGCTGACTCGAGGTAGTGTATTCGGGCAGTGGTGGCGATGATGTTTGTCACGACGGAGTTGGTTTTTATGACACTGTGTGAAACAGTATCATGAGCATTGAATACATACAAATAGTGCATCGGAGGCGATGATAATGACAACGATGATGATGGCGATGATGATGGCAATAGTTAGGGTTTGGGATGAGAGTGTTAGGTTAGTGGGTTTTATATAATGATTGTAATATGATTACAAATAATAAAAAAAAATCTGAGTTTAAAAGGGTAAAATTAAATTTTCAAATTTTATATTATTGAGTGGTAACTAAATAAATGAAGTAGTTTCAATTGATAAATACGATAAAAAAGAGGCTTTAATTGATAATGCTTTCTTCTTATTACATAGATAATATCAATATATATTATAAATTTAAAGATTTATAAATATGATATGTTACAAATGGTTCAGTGGAGGGAGAAGGAGGAAGAAGAGAGGGATATGAGACCGCAGATGAATGTTGTTGGAGTGTTTAGTGTTAGATCTACACAGGATTTTGATTTAATATTAGGATTGTTTTGAGAAGAAGATAATTTCGAGAAAACACTAATTTTTTTTTAAAAAATTAAGTTAAATACAACTAGGTGGTACATAAGATCTAAAATCAACAATATTTAAATTATATATTGTCTCTGTTGTATATCATTGTAATATCTGATGACTTATAAATACAAACGATACTACTTTCTATCTTTTTATTATCACCTCCTGTCTCCCCATTCTATTCATCTCCGAGCTCTTCTACCTCATACTTATCCTTGCCTTTAAATCAAATGAAAAACCCTTTAATATAAAGATATAGGTAGCCATTTTAATTGACATGAGCTAAAGGCTTTTTTTTTTTTTTTTTTTTTTTTTTTTTTTTTTTTGCTTTGTGTGGTTAATTGATTAAATATTTTTGTTTCAATGTGAACTTAGCAGCTGGCATGATGGCACTCCTACAAAATGAACTATTATTTCGTCCTGAATAAATTATGAAAAATTGACTTGATAAGGTTATTAATATATATATGTTGATTTTGTAGAGTTTAACCCATTTATCCATTTGAGTAGGGAAAACAAATGAGTGGGAGGAGAGAGAAAATATAATGATTATGGAGATTAGATGATATAAAATAGAGATATCTTGAAGTTTACAGTATTTCAAATTGATCATATATGAAAATGTTATAATTTATACGAGATATCCATATTTAATAATATAGCATAATATATTTGGGATGGAGGAAGTAATACTTTTTTTTTTTTTTCCTTTTTTGATGAGGCTCATGAGCAATTGGCACTCCTACAATGTGAACAGAGGACTAATTATCATAAGGATAAAAAGGAGCAGCTTGAAATATGCATTAGGAAAATAAAGAAATTTTCTGTAGTAGAGGACGACGACAACAACAACCATCTAGGTATCCCATCACGGATAGGGTTTAGGAAGAACAGAATTTACATAGTCTTATCTCTGTTGTGAACAATAAATTGAGAAAAATGACTCACATAAATGCCGTGGTGAATATATCATCTGAAAGAACACATCTGAAAACCATTAAAAATCACATAAATGCCGTGGTGAATGGCTCAGAAGTGTGGATATGAGTACAAAAGTTCTTCCACTTCTTGATCAAGGGGAAAAGAAGAAGGTCTAAAGTGTGCAGCCTCCTTAATTCTAAAGGGGTTCTTGTGTCTGATCAATAGAGCATTGAAGAGTCCTTGTTTGTCTGAGATGAAAAAAGCAATTCTCATGAGGAGTTTCACTGTTGAGGAGCTCAAGGCATAGGATTTGATATGGATGAAAATCGAAGACCAGGGGCAGATAGTTAAGATATAGGGTTCTTCAAAGTTAGCTGGGAGATAATGGGTGGGGAAATCACAAAAGCTGTTTTGGATTTTTTTGTGAATGGAAAATTTTTTTTGAGACAAATCAATTCCACCCTAATTCATTTGATCCCAAAAGGGCCTCATGCAAATTCTATTGGGGTTAATATGCTTATTTCTTGTTGTAACTCACTGCGCAAGTTCATATCCAAGTTGCTTTGTAGAAGATTGCAGGCTGTCCTCCCATACCTAGTGGATATAAGCCAAAGCTTCTTTATTAAAGGAAGGCACATAACTGGCAATATCCTTTAATATCAGGAACTGATGGAGGGTTATGACAGGAAGAACATATCCCCTAGGTGCCTTGCGAGCTAGATTGAACTTATAAAAACATTGTGGGAGTTTCTGAGAAAGTGGTTAGAGGCATTTGAGTTCCCTGTGGTATTCAGATCCTGGATTATGACTTGTATATCAAGTGTCACTTATTCCTGTATGGTAAATGAGAATGTTGTAGGTTTCATTCCAGGGAAGAGAGAGCTAACACATGAGTATCCGTTGCCCCCTTCTCATTTGTTATAGTGATGAAGTACTTTAATCGAATGGTGAAGAAATTGGCTCGAAGTGGTGCTTTTAGACATCATCTTGTTGGGAAAAGTCGGTGTATGGTGCAGCGAAAATTGCCCAGCATTTTTCCCTTATTGCGTTATAAAAATGGGACAAATAAATAACCCAAAAATAAATAAAGTCGACACCAAATTTTAACGTGGAAAACCCCTTAAAAAATTAAAAGGGTAAAAACCACGGAACCGTTGCGGTACCAAAATATCCACTAAAGAGGAATTACAAATATCGTCCCTAGACTGTGTTAGAGGATTACAATCACCAGGATAACTCTCACTAATTTTTCTTCTCTAACGGGATAAAATTATACCCATAGAGGATACCCCTCAATATCCCAAACTGGATATTTTTCTAACTCTTCTGATGCTATTTTTGTATTTGATGTGTTGTATTAATTTCCTGTCCCTTGATGTCTATTTATAGTGAATTGAGGACGTCCCTATTTTTTCCTTCGCCGCGTTAAGTTGATATGCCGCCTCTGCACTGAAATCTCCCGCTGCTTCTCAAGATGTTTATCAAATCTGTCCGAATCCTCTACTTCTCACGTCTGCTCCTTGATGCCTAGCTTTGCTTCATTTGATATAATTTGCTTGTGGGCCCCACGAAAGGAAAACCCACTAACAAAAAAGGCGCATTAGCACATCCTCATTGCAAGAAGCTGGGGGCGCAGTTAATATTTTATTTGCTAATGATCTCACACCCTTTGATACTGATGAAGCGGTGTCTAAGTGAATTTGTCACTATAAGTGGGTTGGCGACTAACTGTTGATTCTTTTGTCGTCAAAAAATATATATAAACATTATAAATGAATCATCAAGATTATTTTTAGGGTTTTGGATATATTTAAATATACATATTCAGGATTGGGTTTGGATTTGGATATCGAAACCAAGAAACCCATGAATTTTCGGGTACGAAACAGGTATCTTCGAACTCGATCGGATTTGGATAGAGATTTTGGGTTTCGGATTCGAACATGGGAAGTGTGATCTCCGACCCAAACCCATCCCATTGTCATTTCTAGTTCTTGGGAGGATGAAAAAGAAAAAAATTGAAATAAAAATATGAGATTTTTCTTTTACAAATTTTCTTTACTAAATGGCGGAGTTCAATGAAAAGAAAAATGAATTATTTTAAGATTTTTTTTTTCTTCCAAACCCACAAGGGGAGTGTTTGTCCTGCCGTGGAACTGATGGAAGTATGGAACATCTGCATTTCTTTGTCACAACGGTATTGCGTAGAATTCGGTTACGCCGATTCCGAGCTTCTTTGCACTCCACGATTTGGACGACGACGGAGACAAAAGGAGTCGGCGAAGAGAGCAGCAGAGAGAGCTTGATGATGACTAACCGGAGAGGAAGAGATCTGCACCTGAAGCCGCTGCTTTGACTCCCACATCACCTCGGCTTCTACTTCGGCTTCGACTGGGGTGTCGATTCATTGTGCTCTGGCTTAGAGATCTGACGCGTACGGGGTGTGGTTTTCTATATGTAGTTTTAGCTAGGGTTTTTATTGTTGCCGTTTGAAACTCTATCCAGGAGTTTGAGAAATGATTACAATCATCATATAGATTTTGGGTTTTTTTTTTATTATTATCAATTGGTTTAAAATTGAAATCCCAGGGATTAGCGAGGAGTGACAAAGATATTGTCGTGTTATTAGATTGAGCCGACGGCCTCAATGTTATATCTGTTCTAATATTATGTTGAGAAACCGACTTAACCAAAAATTCAAAATGATTATAGAAGGCCGAACAACTCTATGTGTTTAGAAGGATTATGTCTCGTAGGTTGTAGACGTAGCGAGGTGAGGGTGTGCTTCGATTACCATATATCAAGTTCTTGTATTTTTTTGGGGTGACGTTTGATGACATGAGAAAAAGAATAGCACCGACATTAGAAATTTTTTCCCATATTTTTTCAGAAATATATAAATCCCTGGCTAGCTTCACTTGCTTTTTTGCTTATTTATGGAGGATGGTTCCAGGCTTCCAGCGCATAAAAAACAGAAACATGTATAGCATTTATGTTAAGTTGTTTGTGTTGACGGTGGAGGCGGTGACTCGCAATCAAACCGCGTGGCTTCTCCACGTAGTCTCTCCGTATTGCTTCACCGTGTCCAAACCGCGTGATGTTTTTCTATATAAGGAGTAGAAGAGGATTGATGGAGAATGGAGAAGTGAGAGCCCGGCAAGGTGAAGGAGAAGTGGAGGAAATCAGGAGAGAAGCAAAGAGAGAATTGGGGAAAGCGATTGAGTGGGAGAAAAAGGCAAATCACTATTCACATATACATACAAAAATATATTGAGGATTTAAGGGATTGTTTTAGAGATTATTATCTCTATCTCTTATTGTGAGATTCTCAATATTTTGAGTGTACCATCTTTTGTATTTCCTCATTTTGTTAGTGGATTCTTCGTCGTCGGCGACCGCCCGTGGTTTTCTCCTGCAAAGGTTTCCACGTAAAATTCTCTGTCTCATTTATTTTTGTGCACTTATTATTGTTTGCGTTTATTATTAACGGACCCGTTCGTAACAGTTTGTTGTTAAAATCTCTTGGAATCCAATCTCATTTGTAATCATGATTTTTCATTGGTAACAATTAACACAAGTGACAGTCTTGCTATTATTATTGACTTTTTATTAGAACTGACTTCGTCCATTGTAAGGAGAGCTTTCAGAAACTGCCAAAAGCTATAGTGAAATCAAATTGGGCTTATTCTTCAATCAACCAAAGATATGAACTTTGGAATGGACTTGAATATGGAAATAATAGCTGATATTCACTCACTTCCTCGGTCTGTGCCTTTACATTTCTTATGCACCTGCTTATGGCTTTGTTAAAAGGCCCTTAGTTCCATGGTCTGAATTGTGCAAAGATGTAACTCGCTAATTGATGTCATCATCACTTTATACTTACAGTACTTCGTTTTTTGTTGTTGTTTGGAATTTGGCGGTGTATGATCACGTTGAATTACACGGAAATGTAACTGAACTTACGGTTTCTTCTCTAATCGAAGAAATCGTCGTCAATGGATCGTATTCCGAACTCAGCGAAGAGTTTGTACATGGCTTGGGTGGGATGAACCGCATCCCAGAAGACGTATTCTTTGGGGTTTGAACATGTGGGTGAATCCTTGCATAAGGGGCCGAGCTCGAATATTCCTGTTCCACAGCATCCTTTTCTCGTCTCTTTGAAACCTGTCAAGGAACGAAACGTGGGATGTAAATATTGATATTTTGGATCACTAGCAGCAGTCAAGTAACAGAAAATAAAATGCTGAACATCTTGCATTAGTTTGATACTTACCATACTTCTTCGGGTATTGTATGGCGTCCCACATCGGTCGATATGTGTCAAGATAAGCTGTTTTTACATCCCGTGATATCGAAAAGTCCTTTAATTCTTCTTGTATTTTGGCATTGACCGACATTGCTGCTTTGTTGTAGGCATCCGAGCATGAGTTAGCTCCTGTAAGAGTTATTAGCTTGACATAGGGGAGGCACCCTATGGCAGATAACCCACTAACTGCTATTCGCTTGCAACCTTGGTTATGCATCTCCTGCGTCAAGGTAAGAAGAAGCATTTCATATATTTTTCACTTGTTGTTAGCATCCTTAAATGCATTTTCTTCATGTTTTACAAAATATCCTTGTACCTCAACGTATTGACGCATCAAGGAGACCATATAACTTTCATACCCTTCTTGGGTATATTGAAACCGGCTAATGGAGAAAGGGTTGCCCATATAGTTCATGACGAGATCGTTAGTGCCAGTACTGATGAGACATAGAGCGTTGTCCATGACCTTTTGAGCATTCTTGTCGCCTAACCTCTGGATCATGGTTTGTTTGTACTGCTTAAATTGATCCATCTGCGTTGAGAATGGGGATACAAGCTGCTCCACCAAACAAAAGAAAGCAAATTGCTCTGTGTGAAGGGTCATAGCCAGATCCAGCTGATGCAAAATATGGGATTCTCTAGATGGATGTCGGAACCTGTATGAATAGTGATAACATACCGCAAGTAATGAAGTGAAGGGGTCGTAGCCAGACCCAGCTGAGGCAAAGGAGACGATATGTTTCTCATGCATTATATATTGTGCTTTGGGGCTAGGATCCAAATAAGCTGGTACGTAGTTCGAGATGTCGAAGTACTCCACTGTACGGCAATAAAGAAAAGAGGATGGGTGAAATTTTCGGTTTACAGAAATTGCTAAACGAGTTGAACGTTCTGAAGAAGTTCGTGGAAAGTTCAACATGCTTTGATTTACTGACTACAAGTTCGAAACGTTTTTTTCTCTCTCTCTCTTGAAAGTAGTTCGAAATATATTTTTTAACTACTATGTTCCATCCATTTGAGTCTCCTTTGAATCTATCTATCTATATTTTTGTTTGTTTATTTGTTTGCTTTTTTTTTTTTTTAATTTAAATTTCCAATTGGACATTAGTCTCCATTGCTCCTGTCAACATTACAAATAGTCATATCTGACTCCAGTAACATAGGATCCCAATATCCATGCAGGTGACACTCAGACACCCAGGAGAAAACTCTCTAAAAAAACTCAGCTAACTTCAAGCAGTCTTCGATAATGCCTCTGGCTTCAGACAGATCTGGGACATTATCCCTTAGCATTTTAACAAGACTATGACAGTCGCTCTCCAGAATTACTTATGCTGTTTTTGCACTATTTGACATCCAAGCGACAGTTATTTTTACATTCCAACATGTTTATGATACTGTTAATATGATGTTGCATCGTTCTTCAGTCTTCTATATCGAATAAAATTCTCTTTTATGATGTGCATTAAGATATTTCTTGTTTTTACATAATCTTTTTGTGTCGTAGTAAAAAGATGCAGGTATCCTTTCTATGGTACGTAAAGGCATACATTTCTAATGTTCGAGCTTGGAAGTACCTACAAAGGAGGACCAAGTTCTCCCAACAATGGTTTTCTTTATTCACAAGGCTCAAATTTGATGCCTTGTTTCAAGTGAAACATTTGTTAGTGATGCAAGTACCCTTTGTTCGGCCCCGACTGCAAGGTATTTTGGAATTCTGATTTATTTTCAACATTGAACCTTCTCAATTTCTACTGTAAATTTGCTCTACGTAGCCTCCAGGAAACTATTTCTGGACAAGCATTGAGGAGGAAGCAACCATGCTTTTTGTGCAACTGTATTGCTGCTTCCCTATTAAGTTTCATTATTCACGCTATGCATAATAAATTTGGTGCTTCAGCATGCTAAATCTTATTTTCATTGGATAGACGTCTTGACACATTTGATATTTTCTTTTGGTCTGAAGGCCATTGATTTTAATCGCAACTGGCAATAAGCTACGTGCAATAGCATAGATAGATCAGAAGATGTGGTGGTTAACCTATTGCTATGGTTTGAAGATGATTCATAGATTGATGATATGTCAGAAATAAGGGTGTTGCTTGGTCCCAAGAGCTACGAGTGAATCCTTATGCAGTGACATTGATCGACAATTCGACATTATTTTGAAATTCAGGTATGTGAACATCAGGGTTTTCTCTCCCTTTCATCATTACATGTCACGCCACGTGATGAAAATCTTTATGTGACTTAATGGTAAAATTCCAACCCTAGACCTAGACTTTTGTGCTGGCTTCCAAACTTACGTGCAGGTCCCCCTATGCCTTCTAAAGGAGGAGTAGGCTGCTATGGTGGCTTTGAAGCCACATGACTATGCCGGAGACACCTTTCAAGGGTGGTTCTCCTAGAAGGTGGTGGCCTGGATGTAGCGATCTAGGGGAGAGTTCAAGGGGAAAGTCCAACGTTTAAATTGAGCATGAGTAACATATATATGTGAATCGAATCCATCTTTAATCTAAAAACTTATTCTAGTAGGTTATGGGTTGTTTTCATATATAAGTCAGTCCTTTTTTTTTACTTTACGGATAATATGGATAATCACTTTAACTTACCACATATCTCAACACTGGAGATGTCAAACGGTTAAGTTGGATAGACCTTAGAGTAAATGGAAAGGTGTTAAAACAGGACAGGCACTATGCAGTGGGCGTGAAGGTGGTTCGACATGTTAGGCTTATGGGTTGTTATGACATTTTTCTTTGGCCTGATTTTTCAACCTTTTCAATCTCTATCAGCTTGCGGGTGCCCTTAAGGCCATGATCCTTTAGTAGCTTGAACGCCTAGTTGTGGTGTGATTGACTCACCCAAGATTACGACCACCTTAAGTTTGATGCACGATTGAGAAGTAGGCATATACTTCATCTGAAAAGCTAACATGCTGTTGATTTTGTTACTCATGGGAAACATAACGCGTTCTGTGTTAATGATAGCTCAAAAACTGTATAGGGACGCATAAGAGAAGAAACTGAAGATGATGGAGTTACCCAGGAAATCAGTTGGAAGTCGTCCATCTGTAAACCTTCCATTAGGAGTATGGTTGAAGAAGTTCATCCCATAAGGCGCAAAGTTGCTCCTAAACAGCGTTGGAATGTAGTCGTTATTGCCCGAGTCCATTGTGGAATCTCCAAAGATCATGAGACCCGAGAGCTTTTTTTGTGCTCTAACAAGTTTGGCTTCGTTAATACTAATGCCATTAACGCCTGTCGTCACCATTGTCGGTATCAGAAGTAGTACAACAGCCAGCTTCACTGAAATTGCCATGGCAGAAGGTTTCTATGTTTTAATTTTCCTGTGAGAATGACCAGCTTTTTCTTTTGATATGATCTGGTTTAATACTACTTTATATAGGTGATCCGATTTTTGAGCAGTCCCAATTTAATTGCGATATTATCATTTTTAATATATTTTTTATATAACAAAAAATAAAACAATCACTATTTGTTATAGCATTTTTACTATATTCTTTTTCTCAGTTGTTACAATATCTTCGCTATCTCCTCTCTTTACTATTACAATAAACATCACTAGCACTAAAAAAAAAAAAAATTCTTTGTCAAATTTTATAAAAATTTAACAGATATAAAAATCTATATCGAATCAAATGATTACATCTAATATAAAACATAGGGAGTATAATATAATGTGATTATTGTCACCGATACTGATGTGAAACATCATGGACCTAGAAACTGAACCTATTGTGAACTTAAGGAATTAATCAATAAAGACATTACTGATTTTGTCGCGTGGTCCAATGGGGACGATACGCATACACTAAGCCGAGCTAGGTTAGGAAGATATAAGGAATGTTGTGATAAACTTTGATTTTCATCATCATTAAAATTACTGCACTTGGAAACATCATGGATCCCTTTTACAGTATCGTTATACATATTCCAATAGAATTTTGACAGCTTGAGTGACAAGTATTTTGACTTAATCAGTAAGTTGATTCCGGTTGTTACTGAGAAAAATCATGTTTCACTATCGAGCAACAATCGTTAGACGATACTAACCAGCACAACTGCATAAGCATAGGAACTTTGATACCTATCTCTGACTACAGTGGCTTAAACAAATCTGAGCAACTTTGTTATTACCATCATTAAGTTAAATGTTGTCCGAAGCCTCACGAGGTCATCTCTTAAGTTTGATTTAGGAGAAAATATTGAAAAAATATCGAGTTGAGGAGATCGAGGCATTTTTCGAAACTTTCGTGTTATTTGTAATCCGAACGTAAACACAAATGTCTGGTGTAAAACATGTTAATTATGAATGCAGGCTCTTCAAAAGGCAAGAGAAATGCAGGCTCTGGTGCATGGTACGTAACGCTGTTAAAACCAATCCTTTTTTTTTTTTTTTTTTTTTTTTTGGTGACGAGGGTATCCGGGTCAGTTCGTGCGCATCTCGATTAATCCCCCGAACACTGATAAGACCCCCCCACCAGCATCGGATAAAGCTTTGACCGAAATCAACGGACATGACCAGCATGGATTTTGTTGTCTCATTATATCACATATACTCGCCAGTACTACACTGAGTCGTCGCCTAGGATTGATGGTTGTCGTATTCATAATTTTGTTTTATGTAAGGCCCATACGCCGGATGTGCTTGTAGCCAGAGATAACCATCGATACATGACGACCGCTCGAATCTGGATTTCGATTATTAATAAATTTAAAAAGATAGCGGTTCATCATATTAGAAGATAGAGACATTGAACAGGAAGCAATCATCATTGAAAAAGAATTGAATTTTCAAAAATAACTCTCATGTCAAAAAAAAAAAAAAAACTATCATTTTGTTTACCCAATAAAATCAAACTTTATAATACTCTGATTTCTTGGTATATCTCATCTAGTAGTTTTTCTGGGTTGCAAAACTTCATTTTGGTATTGGTTATATTAGTTAGTGATAATCACGTAAATAACTCCTTTTTACTGAAATTCGAAGTATTTATTATTAGCTTTCTTGTGTGACTTATATTTTAATTATTTTATTATATTATTTGTTATAAATTGTTGATCTTAGTGTTCAATATGATTGATTTTATGAAGATATACAACCTAAAATTGAGCAGACAATGTGAAACTTTTATAAGAGTGTCAAACCTCTCGGATGCAAACACATGTATCAAATTGTGATGCACATGTATTAGCCAATATGGCTTGTACTACTAAAACAAGAATCAGAGACTAAGATTATCAAAATCTTAAAATGCATTCTCGACCTTTTCCCTTACAGGATGAATGAATAAGTACAGTACGTATTGCCTAAGATCCTCTTTTCATTCGTGATTTTCTTTATTTATTTAAAAATTGTGATGTCACCTTAAATTTTTCAGTACAAGTTGAAATGTATAAAATAACATGTCATGAACACTATTTTAGTAACTTAGCAAGTTAATGAAAATATAACATATTAGTTTGAATTAAGTTCCGAAAATAAAAACCTTAGATATCAATCTTTATTCGAAAATAACTCTTCAACCAGTTTACACCTACCAACTCGTTATAAAACCAAGTTGTCATCAAATCGATTTGCTCTACATAACAGCATCAGTCATTAAAATGTCTTAACAAACATTAACAAAAGGGTTTGACAAATAAGTGACATGTCATATGCGATGTTAGTTATGGGAAATAGCATCAAACTGTGTAAATTTTGTGTTGATGGATTATTGTATTTTGTTTTAAAGTTTTTCTTTTATTTTCTCCGTCTCATAAAAACTACAACGGTTTGATTTGTTATAAAATTTATGTGTATGTTGATTTTATGAATGATGACAGTTTTGCCTCTATAGTTATGTGAGAGAGATGAGTAAGAAAAAGAAAACGAATAAAAAAAATAATGAGAAAATATTTTGATAATTTTATATAAAAAAGTTTCTAAATAAATAAATATTGTAGTTTTTATGTGATATTCAAATAAAAAACAGTTTTATAATTTTTATGAAAAAATATTAGTTTAATTAAATTTTTAAAAATCATCAATTTAAAATCTTCACAACTACTAATTGTGAAGGAGACAATTTTCCCTTAACAAAATGATGTACCATGAACATAATCACATGACCAAAAAAAATACTGCCTTGGTTTTAAAATTATTAAAATATTTTAATTTGATATGTGTATCGATATAAAATTTGACACACATACAACGATGATCAAATTTAAATTTATTATAAAATAATTGATTATGTAAATTATATAATTTAACGTAATACATATTACATGACGATCAAACATTATCTGATAAATCAAATTTTTATTAATATAAAACAATATAAAATACAATCAGAATTATTAGATGGGAGGTATTAAAAACCAAAACACAAAAAATCATGTGAGTATCTCTCGTGAACCTAGCAGGTGTCATCTCACGCTCTCATTGCTGATCGCCGCAAATAGAACCCAAATTCGATCTCCGGCCGCCGCCATTCCTCCGATAGCCGCCACCAGATCCCCCTCACTTCTGAGGCCGCTGCTGCCGCCGCCGTCGATTCTGTCGTCTCTCAATCTCTCGGCGGAATCTCGGAAAGAAGCCAAAAAAAAGAGGCGTCTAGGGTTTCAATCGGCGGACTCGCGCGATGCCTGAGGTGTTGAGCACCGGACCCGTTGCTGTGCTGTTTTTATTGTCAAATCAGTTCATCTCAGGTGCGTACGCTGTCGATTGTGTTCATGATGTTGTGGTTCGAGAAAGATTGTTGTTTGATTGATTGGGTTTGAGGATTGTGGGGATGTGATGAGTACTTGATTAGGGAGAGTTGATTGATAGTTTGAGTTGTTGGCTTGTAAGTTTCTAACTTGTGGGATTTGGATAGGGTTGGGTTGATCAATGAGTTATGATGTGGTTTAAACTGGGGTAATTTGGGTTGTATTATCCCCTAATGATGATGTTTCTATTTTGAGATGACATTGGTGATGAGGCGAATTGTTGTGATTTGGGGGTTTGAGATGAGATTTGATTGATAGGGGTTGGGAATTGTGTGGATGGTAGATATGGGAAAGGGGTTCTTCAGGGGATGTGATGAGTGTTTAGAGGAGAATTGATGATTTGAGTTGTTTTTGCAGTTGTGATTTGTTGGATTTGGTAGGGTATGATTGATTAGTGCTAGAATTTTGATGTAGTCTATAAATTGGCTTAGGCTGGGGTAGAAGTTGTGGTAGTACCCTAATGATTTCCCAAGATGAAATTTGGCTAGTATTATTGTTAGCAGGATATGGCTGCCGTAGGTTGCGAATTGTAGGTCGGAGAAGGGAGATACATTGGAATCATGGATTCAGACATCAGTAGATTAACTCGATCAACTGATATGAGAATTTGCTTCTTGGTGATGATTGTCGTATGGGTGGTGTATTTATACACAAAACTTTATCGCTTTGGGGTATGTATGAGCGATGAAAATGAAAGGAGATGAAGTAGCAGCCTAGCAGGTCTGGCTATGACATTGCTTCTTATGTTTTCAGTCGACTTGATCTGGGAATGGTTTGATAGGGTGATCATTCCTGCTCGAATGGCAGAACTTCTACTTTCTTTTGCCTTATCCATTGCTCATAGCTGTGACAGTGGTAAATTATATTGTAATTCCTTGTAATCAGCTTGCCGTAAGAAAGTATTCAGGCTTTTGGGTCTTTGCTTTTTTACTTAGCCCCTTATGACATTCTTACCACATCGATAAAAAAAAAAGGAAGAAAACAGTCGTGTTTCTGATGTACATGAGCTTTGAAATAAATCTGAGACTTAAAAGCCTATCTCTCCTATGTAACGACCATGACTGATTTTTATGAGACCCTACTGAAAATTCGATGACAGAGGAGAAAGAAGTGTCAACCAGACTTTTGAGAATGATAAGGGATGATTGTATATCATGCATGGTGTGAATCTTTGGAGCTCGATCTCTAGAATTTTTATGAGCTGGACCAAACCAGTGTGCAGTCACTTTTAGAATCTTGAAACTGATGTTCTATCTCACCAACAAAGCGATTCTCTTCTCCATCGCACAAGGGTGCAATCCACCAGAATCATAGCTTGAAATTTTTCATCTTGTTTACCATTATCAGTCAAATTTCATATTTTTCCCTGCTTCCTTCCATAGCAAAATTCTATGTGAAATTCAAATTGAAGGAAAGGACCTCACCAAGAGTCATTACCAATGGTCTACTGTAATTCCTTATTCTGGTTTTATGGAACTTACTCAACCACAAATCTTTGCAAGGAGCAATGAAGTGATGTTCCATGTGCCTTTTTCCCCTTTCTATAGCTAGACTAGCATCTCACTGACAGACTGCTTAAGATAATCTGGGACCTTAAACATAAGCTTTTGTAATTGACTTGGACTTGACATCTGAAATTCGACTATCTCTTTGATTAGTGCTTAGTATTCCAACCTGTTTTCCTCGTGAGAAGGGAAACTGGGACCTTAACATAAGCTGTGGTAATTGACTTGGGCTCAACGTCTGAAATTCGACTATCTCTTTGATTATTGCTTAGTATTCCAACTTCTTTTCCTCGTGAGAAAGGAAATTTATACTTCAAATAAGTTATATTAATAACTTGTTTGGAAAAATATTTGATGAATCAAATCATCTCTTGAGGTCTACACGGAAATGGATTGTGTAACTCGATTGTTCTTTTGTGCAAAAGTTCTAGATCTCTGGTCTCTTGAGGATTTGTTTGGACATCATTCTCTTCAAAGTGTGCTTTAGCATTTCAGATATGAAGCCTCTACCGGCTTCTTTCTCTCATAATTGCTCCCTAATCTTGTGTGATTGCTCTCTTTGATGCATTTCAGGTCTCTCAGATGACACGCCAAGTATGAAAAATACTACAGGTGATAACCACACTTCGTCACATCTTGGAACTGGGACTGAGGTGCTCATCATTTGCCTAGCCATTGTGGTTATTCTCCTCTTCTCACTGTTCCTCTTCAAATTGTACCAAAAGAAGAAAAGAGAAGCACAATATGCACGTCTTCTGAAGTTGTTTGAAGAAGATGATGAGCTCGAGGTGGAACTTGGCCTCCGAGATTGAATTGTTTAGTCCTTGTCACATGCAGGTATGTGTACGCGATATTCTGCCCATCTAATAATCCTCTTCACTGCCTGCGAAGTCAGCTGTCATGATAATTGAGGCTGGTACCCATATCCTCATATGACGTCGAAAACACGTGTTACTCAAGTATAGATGGATTGGCTTACAGTGTACAGCATTTTCACTTGGTCATCCTTGTAGCGTTTTCGTGGTGATTGAGAGTTTGACATCCTACTTTCCTGTAAACAGCGGTTAATGAAATTGTGTGCATTTTCTTGATCTGAACATAACATTGGAGTGTTGTTTCTTTCTGCCATCTTCTCTTACTTTGTACATGTAATCGAAATGCAGGATCACGACATATGCTTTGGACCAGAACAATTTGGCGGTTGTCCTGGTCTCTGCTGAACCGCATTGTCATATCGAATTGTTAGTCTTGAACGGTAGTGCTTGTAAGATTCCGGTGCAATTTTGGGACTGCGTAGTGTGGTATACTTCCTCCGTCCCAAAATTATAACAATATTTTGTCTTTTTACACGTGTCGATGTAAACGATGATCAAATATGATTTTTTATAAACTTATTGTGAAACATCAATGATTGTGTAAATTACGTATTTCAATCTAATATATGTGGGATGATCAGACGTGATTTGATATGAAAACGAGATTTGTATTTATATGTATAGAATAATATAAAATATATATATGTTATAATTATTATGAGAGGAAAGAAGTAGTTTATAAAAGGATTTCTTGATTATCAGGCCAACGTATAGGCACCCGGTGGCTACTTATCTTATTCATGAAATTCAAGGCTCATGGTGAGTGGTAAAATCATGATATGGCTGCTTGTGTGTATGACCTGCAACAAGTAGAAATGCCAAAGATTTCTAGAACGGATAAGAGTTGTAAGTTTAAGCCCACAGATGCATATACATGTTTCGCCCAAACGTCAATGACCTGACCTTAGAATATTTGTTGTTCAAACTATAGTTAAATATATTCTGTATGGTTCTTGACCAAAAATATACTCCTGTATAGTTATTATAGAAACTGCGATGTCATTCCTTGACAGCGCAATCTACTCATTCTAGATGGTTAGTCCTCAATACCGAGATTTCACGTCCTTGAAGCTGGACGAAAAATGAAAGATGCACGGGCATCTATGATCCGTCTGGTCATTTGGTTCACTAGGGCTATCTTATGACGGTTGAAATACAGCTTCGTGGTCTTGCTTGGCATCGACACAAAGCTTAGCCAGAACGCTTGCTTGCTTTGGAGGACATACATAGTGAAAGGTGATCCATGTGTTCCGGCTGGAGCGATGAGGTTATCCGGTAGCAGCAGCAACTGTGGCAGCTGGGATACCACAAGTGCCAGATAATTGCACTTGCCCTACTTATCGAACAATTCTGATGAGTGTGAAACTAACTTACAAAACAACCCAACAATACCCAACCGAGACAGACATTTCCCGCCTACTTTCATACAGGCTGCAGCCATTGTATCGGGGCTCCTCAATGTCATGGAAGCCTAAGGTTCCAATAGCATCCTGGCGTCTTCGGTTTTGCACAACTTCAGGTGGCCAGGCTATAACCATCCTCTCTGATTCACAAGGGAAGCCAACCAAACCTACACTGTGTCTAAACTTTTTTGGAGCTCGCAGGGAGAAGACTGGATCACACGACACAACAGAAGGCAAGACAGTGTCTTCCACGACAAGGGTCCCAGAAAGAGTTCCTCGGATCTTCAAGGTGGCAGTGAGAGCTCTTTAAGCTTCGTCGTCATTACCTTACAAAAAAGCAGAGCAAAAAGAAGCAGACAAGGAGGAAGGCCGAAACCAGGGCACTGCCAGTTACAGGCTAGTCTCAATCAGCAATACGAATCAACAAATCAAAGAGGTGACGGAAATATGAGAATAATATAGGATACCAGAAAACTAGAACAGAACAGCTCATCCAACTCCCGGCTAGTTTCGCCAAGAACACAAGTCAACCATATTTCAAATCTAACCTAGCTCTTTTGAGCCCAAAGGTTTTCCATGCACGACAGAATTGGAGGAACCATATCTTCAAGCAAGGAATCAAAGTTGCATCATAAACCACCAGACCTCACCCACACTCCCTCAACAAAACAGGGCATTGATCATGCCCCGCATGTCACATTTATTCATTCATAAATAAAAACAACGAGAAATCCAACATGTTCTCTGTAATACTAGTCGAGTCAAAGCAAAAGAGAACCTGATTAAGATAGCTGTCTAATCTTAGTATTTGATTGTACTGGTGACGGACATGTCCAAAACTAAATAGCAAGCACAAATTCTACCGCAAAATAAGCAACAGTAGTCCAATTCTCACTTGAAGCACTTGGCATCTAGAAGAGCCTCACCTTCGAAAGGCTCTTGATCTTCGATCATCTGGTTCACGCGCTCCTTCTGCTCTTCGTTTGAGATGTCGACCTTCGTCCACTCGTACAACTCCATATCGTACACCTCATCGAGCACGAATTTAGGTATTTCTTGCCCCCTCGTACAACTCCATATCGTACACCTCATCGAGCACGAATTTAGGTATTTCTTGCCCCCGGAAAAGCCACAGTCCCTTCACCTTGAATGGTGGACCGGATCCAATCACCAACATCTTCCCAAACGCATACTTGCGAGCCAAGTCCATCCTCTGAAGGAAACCGCCCACCTTGTTCAGGGTCACAAATGAAACTGTGTTCTCGTCATTGTATTTGTACTCACAGAACCAAAGCGAGTATCCCTCAGGATCATACATGTCCCAGAATCCTGATTAAACGCAGAACAAATTAGTAAACCGACATCATTCGAATTTCCTATGAAAATTCATGATACTCCTAAAAGTATATGTTTGTAAGCCTTCACTTATTTGCACAATGTATATAGATCCTTGACTTCATTATCCAACCCATTTCTTAGTTCTTACCACATGTCATACGACCACTTTTATTTCATCTCTCAATGTAGTTCATATAATGGTTAAATCATAGGAGTACAAAACTGAAAAAGGCGTCAAAATTACAATAGTGACCAAAGAACAAATAACTTGGGGGAATAACAGCTCCACCAACTGCCATATCGACAAACTAAAATCTCATTAAATAGAAGATATAGCATACTTCTTATTCAGTGAACATATGTATATGGAAAAAAAAATGTGTGGCAAGGCACTATTACACCACCTCCGTCTAGAAAAGGTGTCATTAGCGAATTTCCATTTATGATTTCAGCCTTTCATGAATCAGATGAATACAAAGAGGACCAGATTATCTGGGATTATAAAGACCTAACAAAATGACATTGTCTCATTGTTTCGCTGGCATTTTCTCCAAGGGAAGATGCTAAAGAAATGATAGCAAAGAAAATAAGAGACTTTTCAGCCACATTAATCCTAAAGTTAATGTCAAGTACCAGGATTCAAGAAAGCCCTGAACATATTAAAAGTCACCGATCGATTAAACAGGATACACAAGTTGACTTGAAAAGTTCCAGCAGAAATCACAACACACAAACTAAACAGCAAAGCAAACACATGCGAAGAGCACTGTATACAGAGACACCAGAAAGGAACACCAACACATTCATACAAAGCCCACAAACCATTATCGAAGCAAGTTGCGTGAATCCTGGGACCAGTGCGTGCTGCATAAAGCATTCGTTTATGAACCCATCACTTAAATTTAGCTTCCATGATGCAAGAAGCCAGTAAAAGTAAGATCTTTCCAAAATGGAGAATCACCTCTTGTTATCAAGTATAACAAAAACATCAAGGTAAATGAAACACAATGACAAGATCACTGAAAGAAAATGACGGAGAATAGATAAGAATAGGAGTAAATACCTTTAATTGCCACTTCACGAAAGTTTGTTTTGGTGTTGGAGTACAGCCTCTTCCAGTCATCAAGAATCATCGTGCTAGGAGGTAATAGGTCAAGAGGATTCTTTGCTTTCGGCTTAGGTGCCTCCTCTTCCTCAGCAGCCTCTTCATGGCGCTTAGGCTTTGGGGCCTCTTTCTCAACCTTTGCAGCTTCTTTCTTCGGTTCTGCCTTAGGTTTCGCAGAGTCTTTTAGCTGTGCTGGCTTCTTGGTAGACTGAATAGGTCGAACTGCCTCAGTCTGCTTAAGCTCACCAATCACCTTGCGGTAATTTGGCTGATTAACCATGGTCCAAAAGTATCTTTCAACATGTGGATATTCTGAAGTGAAGCTTTTTGTCAACAGCAGAGTGAATCCTAACTGAAGGTTACATGTCAAAACAATGTCAGCCAAGGTCACTGCATGGCCAACCAGATATGTTCTCGATGCCAAATGGGTATTCAAGGCTTCCAATGCTCTCTTCACTGCAGCAATTGCAGCCTCTTCAACCTTCACGAAAGCGATAGAAAACAGAGAAAAAGAGAACAGTTAACAGCCACTGCCAACACAATCTTCAAGGAGTAGCATGTGAAACAAGAAGAAATCAAAGAATGACTACCTAGACAACTAGCACAAAGCGGTAATATATGTCGGTGCAAGATACTTAAATAATGACATTTAAAAAGATCTCTGATGCAGTTCGGAAAAACTGCAGGATATATTGTAAGTAGTAGTAGGATAATGACTGAACACGACAGCACAATCCTACTAGTTGCTAAAGCAAATTGACAAGAGAATCAACATCATTTATACATTTTGTTTTTTAAATCTCAAGTTCAAATTCTATTCTTCGCAAGAAGCTCTTATCAATGCACATATTTACAACCACCATACAGAAAAAAGTCTCAAGTGTATAATTATTCAATTCGTGGAACTCTGAGTTATGCAAGGAACCATTGCGTTGAAATTAAAAGAAGAAAGAAACCAAAAAAGCAGAGAATTTCTCTTCTTTGAATATCAAAGGACTTAAAAGACAACAAACTTTACGTATATAATAGGCTAGTTTGCCTTTAAGAAACAAAACTCAATGTGACAACAGATTCAATTTGCTGGAAAGGCTACTTAAGCTCAGGATAAGGAGCATAAGGTCACAATGTGGAAATTATAATTTCATCGATGCATGAAATCGGACACACTGCTAGTTCCTTTAAAAATGCAAAAAATAAGTAATTTTTTCATGAAGAAGACTTTGGCATCAGAAAAAATAGTTAGTACCAGTACCCAACAGAACCAGATCAGCAACACTTACTGGTTTAATGTAATCAGCACGGCCAATTCTTGGTTGAAGCCAAGTCAAAATATGGACATCAAGTTCAAGCGTCGAAAAATCAATCCACTGCTCAATCTGGGCCTGAGGAGAAAACAACATAAAACTACTAAGCAACATCATAAAAGTACTGAAAAAGTTTGATTTGAAAATGGTGTCAAACTAGCCAAACTAGATAACAAGATATTAATAGATTTTAGGATTTCTAAATACCATCTGATACAATAGGCCACTAATGCACCCAATCACCAAAACAATTACAGAATAAGAGGTCTCACATATTCAATCAGGGAGGACCCATTCAGCGGATTGTCTGCCTTCAGATGGCTAACTGCAATAAACAAAATCAAAATTTTATTATCTCACACATCATATATATCCCCTCATTTCAGCAGTCATTAATTAACAACTTTACCATAGCGTGCAATCGCATTGCTCTCAAACACTGCTCCATCAGGAGTCTGCAATACAGGGACCTGAATCCATTGAAAAAATGATATCAGCCTACACCATCGAAATCACTCCGTTCATAAATTTACAATCTTTGAACCGACACATACCTTGCCAATGGGGTTCCACTTCAAAAACTCAGCAGTCTTGTTACTGACACCCCTCTCGAAATTTTCAACCATTTCAACCGTCACCCCAGAATACTCTGCCGCAATTAGCGCCTTGAACGCATTCTTGTTTTTCACCCCGTGCAATACCTACAAACAAACCCCCAATTGCAAACCACGTTATATACTCCCTCTCTCCCGTAATTCATGGGACACTCTCCTATATAAGCTGTCCAAAAAACCCATGCAACTTTTTCTTATTTGACAAAATTTTCACACAAAAAATATCAAAAAACCCCCTCATAGCCACATTACTTTCGACCAACTCTCCTCTCAGATACTACAGTTAACGCCACAAACTCCACTAAAATCCAAAAAAATTAACAGACATATAAGTTTGTGATCCTGGACAGAGGGAGTAGGTAACAAGGCAAAGCTTGCAACTTTTAAACTTCACCTCACATAACAAAACATCAACAAATGCAAAACCACAGAAGGGCTAGAAATCCAACGACGACGATGACGAAATCGAATAATCACTTACCAGCGCCATGGCGAGATTATTTCCCCTTTTTTTGTCACCTGAAAAACAAGACAGAAACTGAAAATCAGCAAGCAAACACGTATCCAAATAATCGAGTGTCGAAATTGAAGAGATGATCGGAGTCGAGATGATTTAAGGAGATTTTGAGAGAGTGTACTGGAAAGCAAGCTATGGGTTCGACGAAGGCGGCGGCGGGGGCGGCGACGGCGAAGTAGGGCTTTTTGGGGAGTGAGGGGATTGACAGATGCCGATGGGTGTTTGTATAACCATTTTTGGAATATTCTTTGTTCTGCTTCCCACTTCACGCACCACCGAGAGGACGAAGGAAAACAACTAATTATATAATCTCATCAAAATGGATAATTTTATAAGACATAATGATATATATAGAGTAAATAATTAAACAAATTGAACATTGATTAATTAATATTCTCTTTATCTCATGATTCGCATAACGGTTTGATCCGAATTGATTTTTTTATGTATATGTTAAATTTGATATATTTTGATTATTATATTATTATTTTTGATGATGCTGGTGATTTTGATGTGAAAAGATTAAAAAGAATAAAAGAGGAGAAAGTGAAGTGCGATATTATGATTATTTTAACATGAAACTATTTTCAAATAAGAAATAAAATAAGTGATAAAATTTATATAACAGTCCAAAATAATTAGTGTTGCAAAGAATTATAAGACGAATGAAATTTTTTCTTCGTCGTTTCGATTCAATTATAAAAAGATGAATTAAATTAAAATCCTTAATATAAGTTAACTTACACATCTTCCAAAATATTATTGAGTACATTTTACTCTTCATTTGTAGATTCCCTTACACTACACCCCTAGATCATCTTTTGCCATTAAAAAAAAAAAAAAGAAAAGAAACCCAAACCATACCAATTCTATTATGAAACCAAACCAATTCTATTATGAAACCAAACCAAAATACATTTATCTTTCTCCTTCCTTAATTGGAAATAAAATTCAAACCTAAACCAACCGATTCCTTTTGTTCAAACTTGAATCCAAATCAATCCAAACCTTAACTGACTAATTGTTCTTCAAACAATTGATGTTCTAACCTCATAATCCGTTCTTCGATAACAAGCGAATCAATATCTAATCCTCTCCGACTCTTAGAGTAGCACACCGGTGAATGGTTAGCGCATTATTTCTTGAATGAAAGTCAGTGAAGCTACAGAGGATTCATTAGCTACTGGTTTAATTACTTGGAGACAAAGACAACCTGTGTGACAAGCAAGCAACCTTAAACAGAAAGGGGCCTTTGATGATTTAGTTTTGAGCCTAGTTCCTGTTTGAATACCACCACATTGCTTACTCGGTCTACGTACCAAGGCATGAATCTTTTTTCCGTACTTTTGCTTCTACTTCTATGCATTTCGCCAACCTTAGTTCGTCACAGTAGCATTTGACATCCACCTATTCATCGATCCAATTTGGGATATTTGTTGTGCTCGACCTCGAAATGATGCGATGCCCAGGCGCAGCTGCATAGGTGACATTATTTGTGGCTCCTTGTTTTTCATTCGCTACTTGTTCTTTAAACAATTTCTCTAACAAATTCGTGACTTCTTATTTTTCATTTGGTTTTATTTTTCGTGTGGAATTGACGAAGAAGAGATAAGAAATCTTCCACTTTTGCTTAATTCAAGTACAGACGCCATATTCTAATTCATGTGAAATTTATCGATGGCGTCTGCTAGGCAGAAATCTCAGGTCGATAGGGTGATGTTTTGGGATTCTTTTTTTGATAAATTGATTGATTCGGTCGATGTATGAGCATTGTTTGATATCGAATTGGGACCGTGAGTTTATGTTGTGTTCATGATTGGTAAAGAAGCCCTGATTGACATTGTGGTGTTAAGATCGTGTACTGATTAGTGATTTATTGTATCACTCGAATGCTATCTAGAGATTGATGGTTTTTTGGGTTAAGAACCCAAATTGAAATATGCCCTGACTGACATTATTCTCTAAACAAATAAAAATATGCTTAATTCGAGTATATTGATTTTGAATCTTCCATTAGGATTTTATTTTGTTTTATTTTTTTTGTTAAGAATCCTAACGGACTACTGATGCATGCTCCATAATTACAGAGACAAGGTGCAAGAAGTGGAGGCTTGTGACAAGTAGTTTGAAGAGAAAACATGGAATCAACGGTTTTAAGAAATCGAAACCGAAGAAATTAAGGCATGAGAAAAATTTATGCATCACAATATTGTATTGCACGTGGATGAATGTGTATTCTTCTACTAATGAATATGTATAACAGTTGACGTTTTATGCACCACAATATTGTCATGGTATACAATATTTGGTTATAAATACTACAATAATCGTGTTTCATATACTGTTATGTTATATACCACTACAAAAAATCTTCGTTTTAGCGACGGAATTTTTTCGTCTCTAAAACGAAAACATCCGTCGCTAAAAACCTCGTCGCTAAATTATGTTTTAGAGACGAATCCGTCGCTAAAATGAAAAAAATCAGCGACGGATTGACTTTTCCGTCTCTAAAATAAAGATTTCGGAGTCCTAATAATTAGCGACGGATTCCGTCGCTGAAAGTCTGACAAAATTAGCGACGGATTCCGTCGCTGAAAGGCTGACAACCTTAGCGACGGATTCCGTCGCCGATAGGATGTCATCTTTTCAGCTACGGAATTCCGTAGCTAAATATTCCCCATAAGAATATCATTTTAGCTACGGATTTCCGTAGCTAATTTTGATTTTGGATAAAAAAAATAAATTGAAATCAGAACAAAACCTGAATTAATACATATATCATATATCGAACTCAAAAATCCCATCCATAATTTACATAATCCTAAAAGAACGAAATGCATAAATTGTTTGTATTTGTAAAGCCATCAATGGCCAGCTAATCTAACATGCCTATGCTCCGGAGCCTCGGAGTCATCGTCTGGAGGCGGTCTAGAAGGAAATGATCGGCCGGCCTCAGTCTGGCAGGTGGAAGGATCGCCGCCTAACCTCCTAAAGAGGAGGTCCAGCTGCCGCTCCATCCTCGTCTGACTCTGACGGAGGGTCTGGACTTCTTCCTTGAGCTGGAAGTAGTCCTTTGGAATCCCCGTGCTAGAAGAAGAACGACCTCTGGAGGCAGCGTTGAGGGCGGACCGCGGATAGATCTTACTCGCAGCTGAGCCAATGTCGTAGACCCTCCCCATGTCGATGCGGGACATCTCGAGGAATGTCTGATCAGCCACGGCCAGAGACTGTGTATGCGCAGCCTCGGGATCTACCGACTCATCCATTTGCGACTCAGGCATCTGACTGAGTCGCTCAAAGTATGAATCCTGTAAACAATACATTGCTGTTAGTATTTTATCGAATGAACGAATAAGATCAGAATTAATAACTTTAAGCAATGAGCTCGTGTATTTGACTTACCCGAAGCTGCGAAGCAGGCTCGTCTACTAGGGGAATGCCCGCGATGGACTTC
>JAOVYX010015060.1:0-29412 GCA_035668315.1 Drosera spatulata | reverse complement strand
AAGCATCCCAACTGAAATCAGGTTCAGTCGAATGTCGGGCACATGTCTGACATCCTTCAACAGTAACCTTGAACCTGTATTGGTTTGCAACCAAATATCTCCAATACCTATAATTTTAGATGTCCCATTATTTTCCATTCCCACAAAACTATAGTCGCTATTTTTGTAAGATGAAAAGAAATTCATATGCGAAATCTTCCTCTGGTACATCGCAGTCTTCCTCTGGTACATCGCCTCGAGCTTTTCCCATAGGACAAAAGCATCGACGTTGTTGGCCACATGTTGGATGACACTTTGATCGATATATTATATGATTACACCAACAGCTTTGCGCTGCAGCAACGCCCAAACTTTCTTCTCTTTATCAGCGGGTTTCGTCTTGTTTATGATCGGCTCGTACAAATCCTTACAATAAATGATATCCTCCATTCTGCGCTTCCATATCGAATAGTTCGACGAGGTCAGTCGGATCATGCCACCAACGCTGGCTCCGTCTTCCATTTTAATTTGCGCAATAGGTGGATCGACCTCCAGTTAAATTAATCAGAGCTCTGATAGCAGTCTATTGGGAAAAGTCGGTGTGTGATGCAGCGAAAATTGTCCAGCACTTTTTCCTCGTTGCGTTATAAAATGGGATAAATAAATAGTTTAAAAATAAATAGAGTTGATACCAAATTTTTACGTGGAAAACCCCTTTAAAAAAGAATAAAAATCACGGGATCGTTGCGATATCAAAATATCCACTAAAGAGAGATTGCAAATATCGTCCCTAGACTGTGCTAGGGGATTACAATCATCAGGATAACTCTCACTAATTTTTCTTCTCTAATGGAATAAAATTATATCCGTAGAGGATACACCTCAATACCCCAAACTGTGTATTTTTCTTAACTGTTCTGATGCTGTTTTTGTATTTGGTATGTGATATAAATTTTGTGATGCTCTTTGTGCCTATTTATATGCGAGTGAAGAAATTGCTTTTTTTTTTTCACCGCCTCTATTTGTTGAACTCACGCATGACAATCAGTTCGTTTCACGAATCCTCTTGCGTATGCCTCCCTTTTTTCTCGAGTGCGTCGTTCTACTTTTGTCTTCGATTTGCAATTCAATTATATCTCTTCATTCTTTTGCATTTGATGAAAAGAGGGTGTAGGCCCTACGGAGAGAAAAAAACAAGCAAAAAAGTGAAACGCACTAACAATACGTTATACAGCATAGGTCATCGTGACGCGATCAAGGTTTACGTAATGTTTGATGCGATCCGATAATGGAGTTGTCTATGGACGTCTGTTTTCTTAAAGCATCTATGGTTTCGGAGTGTGGAATGGATCCTTTGGTAAGCTCGAAGGGACCTGAGGACTCAGAGGGATGCTGGACCGGCCAAATATGGTGTTGGGCGATGGATTGTCCAAAGTCGAGCATGATTCGATGACCACTTGTGAGTAATCAAACGAATTAGAACACATGAATAGGAGAGGTTGTAAGATCTAGACATATGGTTGGACGTATAGCAGCGGATTCCAAATGCACAACAACAAGTTTTTGGATTTAGATGTAGAGTTGATGTATTTATTAACGATGCAATCCGCTGTCTAAATTAAATGGAATTCTTGAAAAATTAGTTGTGATAAATAGTATATGGTATATGTATTGGAAAACTTTAAAAATATATATTGAAAAAATATATATGTATTGGAAAAAAGTGTATTCGGTATCAAATCTATATATAAATCGCACACATTCTAAACAACTCCAAACAAATTGCACGTGCAAAAATAATACACGCCACAGTTTTCTATCGAAATGTCAGAATTAGTAATTTTAACAGATAATCAATTTGTGTTTTTTTTTTAAGATATCAAAACCAATAAAACAAACACCCTGTTGTATTTACCTTCTATTCCCATTTTTATCTGCTCATCCATTCCTATCCTTGCAATCCCCATTTCCATGCGTTCTGTTACGGAGATCTTTGTTACGGATTCGTTTGGACCATGGTGCGGGCTATAGAACAGGAACAAGAGAATTATAGGGCTACGGTGAACCATTTTAAAGGGCTTTTTGAAAGCAGTTCCAATGGTACGAGACATGGGCATAGCATGAGTATGATTCTCGAGGGAACGAGCGGCAAGGACTTGTATGATGATAGGATTTCGAAATCTCAAGCGTCTACAGGGGATCGAACATTAGAAAAAACAACTATTGGCTCAGCATTGAACAGGAATGATAAGGCTCCTAAGTCAAGATTGAGCAAAGACGGGTATGGAGGCAATCAACAAGCTAGTGATAAAGGCATGCTACATCTTTATCATCGTTATCTCTCATTTCTCCTTTTACCCTCTCTTTTCTTATCCTAACTGCTCGATGTAATTCTTCTATTTGCTTGATTCTATGCAGCAAGATCCAATGTTCGCTTATGATTCTGGAATGAAAAATAATCTCCGTTTTACGTAATGAATGCAGATATCGAGTTGATGAAGGAAAAGTTTGCTAAGCTGCTCCTGGGTGAGGACATGTCTGGGGGCGGAAAAGGTGTCTCTTCAGCTCTGGCATTATCAAATGCCATCACGAATCTAGCAGGTAGGTTATTGGTTTCTTTAACCTTATTGTACAATTCGCAGAACTTCATGTATTATCACCGTTTTTAATGATCAAGCGCCAATCGCAAATACCCACATTGTTCATTATATGCAGCTTCTGTCTTTGGCGAGCAACGAAAACTGGAGCCCATGTCACCAGAGAACAGATCGAGATGGAAGAAGGAAATAGACTGGCTCCTGTCTGTTACTGACTACATTGTTGAAATGGTTCCTTCCCACCAGAAGAACAAGGATGGATCGTCTATGGAGGTAATATTTCCTTGTACCTCTTCTCATCGTCTTGTCTTGTCTTGCCACATATTTACTGGCGGGGTAAAGTATTTTCTATTGCTCTATGAATTGTAGATTATGACGACAAAGCAAAGAACTGATTTACAAATGAATATCCCAGCTCTTCGCAAGCTTGATGCCATGCTTGTTGTGAGTCCTTTTCTTGATCTTTGCGTCTTCTGTGCTTTCATTAAAAACCGCCTAAATGGTTCAAGCGAAGGGCAATTATCTTATGCAATATATTAATTATTAACAGGATTGCCTAGACAACTTCAAGGACCAAGACGAGTTCTACTATGTATCAAAAGATGCCAACGACGCAGAGAAAGGGGCCAAGAGGATGGACGATAAGTGGTGGTTGCCTACCGTAAAAGTTCCTCCGAATGGCCTATCAGAAGTAACCAAAAAATGGATTCAATTTCAGAAGGATTCCGTGAACCAAGTTTTGAAAGCCGCCATGGCCATAAACGCTCAAGTATTATCAGAGATGGAGATTCCAGAAAACTACATTGACTCCTTGCCTAAGGTCAGAAAGAAGTAATTTTAGCGGTGAAACCTATCTAATAATGCCTTTGCAAAACCGATTTCATGACTAAGTTTCTTTGTCCTTAAACTTAGTAAAAGGTCGTTCAAAGTGCAAACGGTGTTTAGAACTTTATTTACTACATTTTTATTGGATAATGACTTTGTATTCGTGGTACTAGAATGGGAGGTCGAGCCTCGGAGACTTCCTGTATAAGAGCATCACGGTCGATTATTTTGATCCCGAGCAATTCCTTTCGACAATGGACTTGTCTTCAGAACACAAAATTTTCGACCTCAAGAACAGGATAGAGGCATCCATTGTGATCTGGAAGAGAAAGATGCACAACAAAGATGCCAAGTCTCCTTGGGGTTCAGGTGTGAGCTTGGAGAAGAGAGAACTGTTTGAAGAGAGAGCAGAGACCATTTTGCTAATCATCAAGCACAGATTTCCTGGAATTTCTCAGTCTTCGTTAGACATCAGCAAAATTCAATTCAATCGGGTAAGCATATGCATGCCATGTTTCAAGCATCCTAAGACTTGCTATTTGCGGCCTGGTTGAGGTTCAGAGTGTCGTTAGACATAGATCAAGTCTAGCACTTTGATATGAACATGCTAGTGACACGATGTTTCTCCTTGTGGTCTAATGACACGATAACTGCGATTTATCCTTGTATGTACTTCTACTGCTGTTGTAGTCTGATTATTGAAAAGGAACCATTACAGTTACTGTCGTTAGCATTTTTCAGCTAAATACGATGCTAAAACTTTCAGCTCTGGTTTCTCAGGATGTGGGGCATGCTATATTGGAAAGCTATTCCAGAATACTCGAAAGCTTGGCGCACACAGTCTTGTCCCGAATCGAAGATGTTCTTTATGCGGATTCTCTTGCACAAAATCCGTCATTGGCACATTGCAAACGGCCATCAATGGTTCAGATATCCGGGTCACTTAAGTTCGATGCTGAGGAAGAGATAGAGAAGCTCAACTCTGTTGGGACGCCGACTTCAATGACACTATTAGATTTCATGGGATGGACTACAGAACAAGGAGAGGCGGGAAAGAGAGCATCCAATGCCAACCTGGATGAGCTTGATGAGGATGGCGATGAGAAGTTGATAGCCAAACTTCATATCCAACTACCTAAGAAGTCCTACATCGATAACCTGGGAGGCTCCAGGAGTCCTACATCTCGGCATTGACTAGCATCACGTCTACATTGCACCGTGACGTTACCAAACCAGAAAGATGACGAGGGAGAATGTAGCAAAGGACATGGTACATGCGCGAACATGTTTCCTAGCTTTCTTTTAACTCTTCCGAAGATCATTCTCTTCCCTTGTTTTGGTCGGGAAGCGAATTCTTCCATGGGTTCCTAGCATATTTAGACTCACCTTTTTTCCAGCAACAGAAACGGGTTTGTCGATTTTGTAGCTCTATGACATGGTTCTCGAACTTGTATTATGCCAATGCTATGATAAATGTGAATTTCATACACTGCATTTGTCACTTCTAGTAGAAACTTTGATGTTGTTATTAGTCGTTAGGTTTTCCTAACTTATGTTTTTTATTGTCTAAATCTCAACTATATGATCCATTGATATTGAAATTGAGTTATGAGATTTTTTTTTTTTTTAAGGACGGACAATTCAACGTATGAGTTCTGACCAATGAATAAAAACATATTTTTTAATAAAAATAATCGATACGCTTGAAACCTTCTATGTCTCGTTATACATTGACATAGTTTTTTTCGTATCAACGAGCATTTGGTATCAAAATCTTTTCTTAGCCTTTCGGTACCAATGCACAGCCTTGTCCAACCACACTTCCACTTCAGTGGCCAATAGCTTCCCCTCACCACTTCACCTTCTCACACATACAAATCCCAATTCAATTGCAGTTTGAAAACATGGCCACAATACTTGCAAATTTGTCCTCACCAGTTCTCATCCATGGAGTCAAAACCCTACCCAGACTAATCTTCAAATCTGGGTTTTGCCCAATTCCTGGTATGGACCATTTACTGTTTTGACCTAATTTTCTGAGAAGGGTTCATATTGGGTTGTTGAAATGATTGGTTTGGTGATGGACAGAAATGGGTCTGATTGGTTTGGGGTGAAATGGGTACTTGTTGGCTTGTTTGGAATTTGGATTGAAGGGTTGTGAGTAGATTTTGGGATTGGAAACAGTGTTTGGGGAAGAGAACGTGACTCTCTTATCTGGCCATGTGTTCAGATATTGTTATTGGCGTGTAGGTATCTGATCCAACGGGTTTAAAACACGTCTTGATAAGTTATATGGTGGCGGCTTGATATGAGCTTACACATTGTCTAACATGGGATAAGTCAAGTGGAAGCTTGTTATCGTACCTATGGAGATGTAATTCACTCATTAACCATTATAGGCACTTTGTTAGGCAAGTTTGTTTAAGGGAATCAAAAGAGTCAATTTTTTCATGGAAAAGAATCTTTACTGGTATTTTGCCTCATTTTGAGTTCATGTGAGCTTCCATCAAGAATCACTGTACTTTGAATCATTTTGGGTGACTAAGGAATGGCGTTAAGTAGGTTTATAGCGTTGGTGGTGTGATGTTTGAGAATGTTATTTTGTAGTTGCTTCTTCGTGAGAGCGATTGCAGTTGAATTCGAACCACATGTGATTATAGGTCTGGCTGATCATGTTCTGTATGTAACTGGAGAACTTGTTGATGTGGCTCAAATCTGAAGTTCTTCTCTGCTTGCAAGTTATGCTATTATAATGTTCATGCCAGTTGTGTGAAAAATGTCGCTGGATGTTCTTGGTTCACTACAGTGAAAAATGGGAAGATATGAATTTGGGAATACCTTTGTCAGCCAATAATGAGATGTTACTGGTATCTTATGTTCAGATTGTTCTCTTGAGAGACGAGGCCGTGTTGCTTTCTTAGCCAAAGCTGCCAGTGAAAGTTCTGAAACCTCGACCTCCTTGAGCATTGTCGGATCTGTTCAGAAAGTGGTAAGTTTTCTCTTCCTATCATGCATCATCGCTCATACAGACACGTAGAGGGTAGTTGTACAATACCGACAGCTTTTAGCTGTCTTAATAATTTCTTTGTTTCATTGTTTGTTCATGGCAGTGGGATAAATCTGAGGATCGAGTTGGTCTCATCGGCCTAGGATTTACTGGCATTGTAGCTCTTTGGGCTTCGGTTAATCTGATCTCAGTATGGATCTTCAGCTTCCTGCTTGCCACTAATTTTTTCATTGCTCAATTCAACTTGTGTATCAATCTCTTTCAAAACGTGCGCTGCTGCTGCTACTGCTTGGTTCTAATTGCTTCATTAATATTCTGTTTGCAGGCAATAGACAAGGTTCCTGTTATTCCAAGCTTATTTGAGTTCATTGGTATTTTGTATTCCGCAGTAAGTGCTCTCAACCTCAGATATGTAGACTGGCTATTGATTGTCACTTATATGATAGTTAGAGCGTTCAACTGCCATCTTAGTTATAGTCAGGATTCATATCTTGAAGGAACATGTGTTCTCTTTTCCAAGTCTGATTGGTATCTAGAAAATGGGTTCTGCTTGTGAAACCATACGTATGGTGAGTATGTTCAGGAAAAGGAAAACGGGCGCAATACCAAATAATCTATATATGAGTAGTACTTCATCATTATGCATCTTCAGAATGATAGTCCTACCATCTTGAAATTCAAGTGAACTGAAATTTATTAGTCTCATGTTATTGAAGGACTTACTCGTGTTATATTGACGATAAAAGACTAACACGATGTATTTTCTTTCTTCTTTCCAGTGGTTCACATATCGCTATCTCTTGTTCAAACCCGACAGGTAGGCGAAATTCACTACTATTTTCTTCCCGGACCAATACATGGGAAAAACATAAAAGCATTCTTCTTTGCTTAGGTCGCTTGTAATTGGGAGTGATCATCTTACTTTTCTGTTGCAGGGAGGAGTTGATTCAATACCTCAACAAATCAGTTTCAGATATCTTGGGCCAGTAAACAATCCGCTCGACATGGTGCACATCAAGCTACATCAGCTGTTTGTGGCTGTATCGTTTTGATGGTACTAATTTTCCTGTAATCTGTCGCTGGATATATGTATTGACCTGGAATGCTGGATATAAAGCTTTTTCCCTGTAATGAAATTCGGGGCACATATATGTGTTCTTCAAATATGAAATGATTAAAGATTTCCTCATAATATCCTTAGAGTATACGTCGAGCATATTTTCCTTTGTAGTCATGAATCTTAATGAGTTTGGGCTTATAGGTATAATCAGGAGATGATGACTTTATAGCTACAACTCATGTTGCACTTCGGATTCCTTGTCCGCATTATGACTGATTTTTACCATATTTTCAATTCTTACAATAAACATCTTTTGAGTGGCTGCAATTCTTAAGATGTATTTCACATAGGTAACTTTGAATGTGAGTAACATCATTTTACATCAGGAGATGTTTTGTCCAATGCGGCATCAGGGCTGTCTTCGTAGAATATCGTTATTTGTGTTGTGTGTGATGATTGTAGACCTTGGGACTGACTTATTATATGGTTATAAGCAGAAGTTGATAGTATACCGATGTAAAATTCCACGAGCGTTCCTATGCAAACCAGAAAATGAATTACCATCCAACGATTGTCATCGACGAGAGTCACAACTCAGGAAGAGCTACAAATGTAGGTAAAGTTTGGTAATCCTATGTATTTGTCAACATATGGCTACAACAAATAGGTATAAGATAGAGCATCATTACAACTTGAACATCATGCTACATATGCAAGTGAATTCGATATCTATCCTAACATCCTACACAGCTTTTCTTACTTCAACATCATGCCATACCTCTCCTATCTCGTTCTGTCTTCCTCTTTCCGCTCTTTCGTGGTCTCGCTTCATCAATGAAGCTGCAGCTGATATAAACCCATGAACGCGTGATCATTGCTACATCGTCTCTCTTTGTATCGCTCTTCATTGCTTTTGAACTCAACACCTTCTCTGTTGCATACCTTTGCGTTGTTCATCATCATAAAGACGCATCAAGGAGATGAACTTCCGCTCCACGAGCAAGATGATGCAATACTCTTCGACTTACGGTAAGTGATTCAACTAGTCAAATTCCCAACAGAGAAGAAATCGTGCATGGTTCATGGTTTGCACATCTTTAACATTTGTTAGATGTTAAACAACATGTTATCTCATAGATTCCAATTAAGGAGGAGAAAAGGGCAGAGAGTTATTGCCACATCGACCAAGCAGAAAACAATAAGATATTGCCTCGATAGTCAAACATATGTTACAAAACTGAACATGTGGACAACGATAAATCTGAAGAGGACAATATATCTGAAGAGGACAATATATCGATACATTGAAACGAACCAACTTACCAACATTATTAAACAAATTTGTCCGTCCATATACTCCAGGGAAGAAAAGGGGTCGTAGGCTGCAATAACTACAGCCATGTTAATCGTAATTTTTTTTATAATTTTTTTTAAAATCAAATTATTATTTAATTTTAAAATTTTAAAATAAAATGTAATCATACATTAGATTTGTAAGAATAATAATCTACAACACTTATATCCTTCTATTTCATTTATAATAATATTGCGTATTCATTCGATTCACCTTTCTTCATTCTCGTCATCCCACTTCTCCTCCGTCTTCATTCTATTCTTCTTGTTCATCTTTATCAATGTAGATTTGCTCAACCACATCCGTACATCGACAAATCGATCGAATCCAATCTCACAATTCTCACCTCCTCGATTTCTCCCAATTCGATCGTTCTCCATTTCCCTCGATCTCGCACCACTCTCAATCGTTGAAATTGGTGTCGCCGAATCGTGATTTGGACCGATCGGTTAGGGTTTCAGGGGAATTTGATTTGGGGATTTCGGTGTATTCTTCGAATTCGGCGGGGCTTCAATGTGATAGATCTTCAGGAGTCATAATCATTGAGATTGATGATGCTTGAGGGTGATTGATTGGTTTTGATTGGGGAGATTAGGGTTTCGGGGGAGGTTGATTAGGGGGATTAGGTGCTTCTGTGTGTGTGTTAGTTTCGGGGAGTTGAGGGAGGAAGGAGATGGATTGGTTTAGCGGGAGAGTATCGTTGGGGAACTTGGACATAGCTGGAGCTGTGAATAAGATCAGTGAGAGTGTCAAAAACATCGAGAAGAACTTTGATAGCGCGCTTGGATTGGAGGAGAAGCCCGTGGAGTTGAGTGCCGAAGGTCTCCCTTCCTGCTGTTTTAGTTGAAGCTTGTTTTCTGCGGTGTCCCGAATCTATGATCCTATTATACGATTTGATACTGTACATTTTCATGAATTGAGTTAATGAAAGTTACTAGAATCTCGATTCTGGCTACTTCGGGTTGTATCTTTTGAGTGTCTAGTATGCACAATATTTGATAGTCTTGGGGGAAGAAAATGTACTAATCAGTTAGTGTAGGATTAGAATCTCTGTGGTATGTTTGCTAGAAGAATGTATGGATAAGAATGATCGAATTCAATATTCTTGGGATCTGTTAGTGATTCGGTACTAACAAATTAGAATACCAGAATCTATGTGTTTGCTTTAATACAACAAGAGCTCAAGTTTTTCTCCCGTCTTGTTGCATCAGCTATATGGATACAGATTCTCCTCTCTCTTGTTCAATGTTGCCCGCAAGATCATAATACGGTATATCATGCTTTAGGGTTTCCTTCAACTTCTTTTAAGGTTCCCCTCTTCCTCTTTCAAGGGGCAATTTAACCATTATTTCACATATCCTTATAGGTGCTTGGCTAAATCTATGTTTTACATGTCAATCATGACAGATATGCTCGGTGAAAAATCTGTATAAATCATCATTTTGGTTATCGTTTGATGGTGCCAATGAGTCGGGTAAGGTTATTAGTTGCTCAACACGGGGTGTGCATTTTTGTCTTGCTGAACATAAAGAACTTGGTTTGGAATCCGCTAATCTTGGGGTGTACTTTGTACCCAAAGCAAGGAAAATACAGTTGATCTGCTGTAGGTCTGAAATAAAACTAGAAGTTAATTCTCCTGCAAAAACATTTTTAAATATTGTTATATGCTGCAGCTTCAGGAACATGGCAATCTGCCACGAACAGGAAAACTCTGTTCGATCCTGTCATGGCGTTTATGGGGCAAAGAGGAGGGGAAGAAAATGAGGAGGCAAAGGGCAGTGAAACCATAGTTGAGGATAGAGCTACAGAAAGTGAATCCTTACCTGAAGAACCACCTGCAAGTACACAGTCTTCACATTCAGTTCCAGGGGAGAAGAGTGAAGAAACTGTTGAACAGGCTGACTCTGTCTCCGTTAAGATATCGTCGCCTGCAGAAGGACCTGTGGTTCCCAAGGAACAAGAAGATGTTGAGCCGGCTTCAGTAGATGGAATAAGTATAGCGACAGAAGCTACTGTAGAAGCAGAATCTGATTCACATTTGTTACCCACTGTTTTACCTCAATCGTCCATCGAGGTTCCTGAGTCACTAAGCTCGGTTGAACAGGCCGATTTAAAGGATACCCCTCATGTTGGGTTGGTTGAAGAACCAGGATCAAGTGAACCCACTGTGGTAGAAGATCAAGTGGACCAGTCGCATAGCAGCACGATTGCTCCTGATGAATCATTCAATGCGATTGATACCCATGAAAAAACGGAAGAACAGAAGCCTGAAGAGGAACATAGTTCAGATGGAGGTTTGCTGGTAAGAGATGAAGCCTCGAAAGATAGCCAAGCTGAAGTGCAAGTCGATTCCTCACTGCCAAGTGCTGATGATTCTAAGCAATCTGACAGTCTTGGTGGATCAGTGGAGGATCAGTTACATGCTGAGCTTCCGAAGGTTGTATCTGCAGAGCTGGTCTCTGATCCAGGTACCAAGGAAGATGGATCTATGAGTAAAATAGTTGATGGAAGCAATGAGGCAAATGATGATGCGAATGATATTAGGGAAAGTAGTCTGAGTTCAGCATCAAATGTGTCGAACTCTGTCAAAGATGTGGTTGAGCTGGAGAAGCTGAAGAAGGATATGAAACTAATGGAAGCCGCGCTGCATGGTGCTGCAAGGCAAGCTCAGGTACACGATCACTTGCTCTAATGAGGCAAAACTGGAGGTCATTCTTGGAATGATTTATTGATGATCTCTTTCTGTTTTCAGGCCAAAGCAGATGAAATAGCAAGGCTGCTGAATGAAAACGAGCATCTAAAAGTAATGGTAGAAGATTTAAGGGTTTGTGCCAGTATACCTTCTGGTTTGCTGCATTATTTTCTCGCTTTTCCTCTGTTTTTTGCACTGGAAATTATTTTTCTCTAATAAGATAGGGTGAGGTATTGTTTGATTTCTTATTGGGACCGTGTGCATTTTCTTTGTAATCTGACAAACTTATCATTTGTGCGCTGTGTGTAGAGGAAATCTAGTGAAGCTGAAATCGAGTCCTTGCGCGAGGAATATCACCAAAGAGTGGCAACTCTTGAACGCAAGGTGATGTTCCATCTTACTGCTTGGTTTTTTTTTTTTTTTTTTTTTTGGGGTCTTTAGTATGTGCGTGCTATTTTTGTCAGCCTCTCATGCTCTTTTTCTGTATTTTGACGCAAAAACTATCAAATATATTATTGGGAGCTTTCTTTTATGACTCACCTATTCTTATTTGTCATCCGGCTTTAATATACTGGTTTTCCTTTCTTGCATCCATATAAATGGATTTAGATGTATGCAGTCACCAAGGAAAGGGATACACTGCGCAGAGACCAGAGCAAGAAAAGCGATGCTGCTGCCCTTTTGAAGGAAAAAGATGAGATAATCAGTCAAGTAATGGCCGAGGGTGAGAGCTGAAACCTTATCGCTGTTCTTTTTCTTGGCATGGTCTAAATAGCTTTCCATCATATGTATCTTTTTACAGAAACAGTTATCCTGCAGTGGTGAGGGTTAGGGATTTTTATTCCGTCCCTAACAGGTTCCAAGTCCGGATAAAATGATGAGGGTTTTGTGTTAGGTAGTCGATAGCCAACACGTAAAAAGTCTCGTTAAATCTCTTAACATGAATATGAAGACTTGTGAAAATTTATCATAAAGATGATGTACATGACAGATTGAAATGGCGTCGTCGTATTCATGTAGTCGACCCCACTTGATGGGATAAAGGCTTGATTTATTGTTGTTATTATTCTGCAGTGGCCAATGCTTCAATAGAAATTAGTTGTATTTTTCCCTTTGAACTGTACTTACCTTGACTTGGCTTGTACTGCAATTGTGCAACAAATATGAACCGGTATCTTGACATGATTAAGTTACAAGGTCGAAAAGTTACCATTAATTATCTGCTTGCCTTTCAAAGCCTTTTGCTACTCAGTTCTTTGATAAAATCCTTTGGAAGTAATGATCTATCACAAGTTGTCCCTATTATCAACATTAGCCCAAGGCCCTGAACTTCTTTTGTCAACATTGCATCTCAGGTGAAGAACTTTCAAAAAAGCAAGCTGCTCAGGAAGCCACCATTAGAAAATTAAGAGCACAGGTTTGTCACTTCTATACTCTTCATGTTGCTATTTATATAACAGCTATCATTTTTTGGTACTTTTAACCAAAAATTTTGATGTTCTGGATATTTTCTGAAACTGCTAGATTAGGGAGCTTGAAGAAGAAAAGAAGGGCTTGGCTACCAAATTACAGGTAATTCGTAAACTGATTATGTAGACTTATTTTATGATGATCTGTTATGTGAAAAAAAGAAAAGCTGGACCTTGTGACCATGCATTCGTTGAACTGTGGAATATAATTGATTGCCTCTTTTATGATCTTTTATCAATGTTCATGATACTTGTAGATCGAGGAAAATAGAGTGGAGAGCATAAAAAAAGATAAGGCAGCCACAGAAAAGGTGCTCCAGGAAACTATTGAGAAGCATCAAGCTGAGTTGGCTGCTCAGAAAGATTATTACACAGCTGCTCTGAATGTAGCCAAGGAGGCTGAAGCACTATCAGAGGCTCGGGCCAATAATGAAGCTCGAACAGAACTGGAAGGTCGTCTGCGGGAGGCAGAAGAGCGTGAAACAATGCTCGTTCAAGCTATTGAAGAGCTAAGGCAAACTTTGAGTCGAAGTGAGCAGCAGGTATGTGATTCGTCATGAAAGATTTTTATCCACCATCAATCTGAGAATATTTTATTACAGTAAATGTTGTTTTCACGTTCTTTTTCAGGCAAATTTCAAAGAAGATGCTTTGCGGAGAGACATTGAGGATCTGCAGAATCGATATCAAGTATGATTGCGGAGATTACCTTTTTGTTTTTGTGATCCTTTTCTCTTGCTTCAGTTTTTTTGTTTCTGATTTCATCTATTATATAATGCATGTTTTTGGTGCCAACTAGGCTAGTGAGCGCCGTTGTGAGGAGCTGGTTATGCAACTTCCTGAATCAACTAGGCCTCTTTTGAGGCAAATTGAAGCTATGCAGGTTTTTTTTTGTATATCCTTGAAGTAAATGGATGTTGCAAGGGTTGATATTGGTACAGAAACTTTTCTCTGATGCATCTGTCTCTTTTGCAACAGGAGATAACTGCCCGAAAAGCTGAAGCTTGGGCTGCTGTTGAGAAATCCTTGGAATCCAGGCTTCAGGTGAATGTCTGACCTTCTTTTGTGTGCGTGTGTTTGTGCCTGTGTGTTTTTTCAGTATCCTAAGATTTTGGTCGACAGGAAGCTGAAGCTAAAGCTGCAGCTGCAGAGAAAAAGGAGCGATCTATAAATGAGCGGCTCTCTCAAACATTGTCCCGAGTTAACGTTCTTGAAGCTCAGGTTATTTTCACTAGCATTTTGCTATTGTTTTTAGCATTTATTCGAAACTATATTGGAATATTTACTCTTGTGAGCAACGTGTTGTAGATATCATGTCTTAGAGCTGAGCAGACCCAACTGACTAGATCCATTGAGGAAGAGAGGCAAAGAGCAGCTGAAATCAGGCAAGAGTATCTTACGAAAAAGGAGGAAGCAGATACACAAGAAGGACGTGCAAACCAGCTCGAAAAAGAATTGAAGGAACTTAAAAGAAAACACAAGGAAGACTTACAAGAATCTTTGGCACATAGGGAGCTACTACAGCAGGTATAATTTAGTGGAAAAGTTGCTTGTGATTGTATGTCATGATAAAAGAAAAATAATGGAGTAAATCTATTATTCATATGGTGCTGGTCTTTGTTTTGACTGTGAAGAAGGTTGTCTTCAGATCAGTTGTCACTTAAAACTAATGGTGTCACCTGATAAGCAACCCGCTATAGAAAGGTGAAGTGTACATGCTTGCAGCTTCTTCATGCTTACGAACAGATTTTTGGCCATATCTATCTTTGGAGTCCTATGTTTTCATGTTTCCTCGTGAATCATTTCCTCGTCCTTTCAGACCTTTATCCCACCAGGTTTAACCTGCTGTATGGATGTCATGTTCTTCACAGATTTCTTATGAATGCTTCTTAACCATGTCAGGAGCTAGAACGTGAAAGAACTGCTAGATTGGATTTGGAGCGGACAACCCACGTCCACTCATCTGCTGCGACTGGTCAAACTTCTATGGCCAAGCAGAAGTCCACGGTTGATAATGGTAATAATTAGTAACCAATGAAGTTCTTCTAGCCGTTATAATCTTATGCCACTTGAAGTGTTTCACCTTCTCCAGGAAAGTTACTTCGAAAGCTGTCTGCTGCTAGTAGTGTGGACAATATGACTGAAAGCTTCTTTCTACAAGCATCTCTGGAGTCTTCTGACAATCTTTTGGAGAGGAGGAATTCTGGGGATAAAACAATGAGCTCATACTATCTTAGAAGTATGACACCAAGTGCGTTCGAAGCTACTCTCCGACAGAAGGAGGGTGAACTCTCATCTTACATGTCACGTTTGGTATGAACTCACCAACTTACATGTATTTCTGCCTGTCTTGTGCCCTCTTCACCTAACTGTTTTCTGTATATTTTGCTGGGAGTTATGAGGGAAATGGTTAAACATGGTGGCCGCATTTAAAACTACTGAAAATCTTGTGAAGTTTAACAAACTAAGGTTTAAACGTGAGGATATGTTCTGATCATGTTCATCAAGTTTCTAATGTCTTGGTTGTCATTTCCCGCATGATTAAGACTTCACATCTGATAGGTGTAAAAACAGTTAATTAAACCGTCTATTACAATGTCTTATCATTCGGTTTCAAATTCTAGTGCGTGATTGCCATCGATAGAAGTATGCCAAGGTCGGATTCTCAAAGACGCTTTAAATAGAAAGATTTTGAAGGTCGTCAATTCGTCAGTAGGAAAACTAACCATCTTTCCTACCCCATCCTCTACTCTTATTTGATGATAAAACAACCCTTTTTTGTTTCAGGCTTCAATGGAGTCTATCCGAGATTCTCTTGCAGAAGAGCTGGTTAAAATGACTGAGCAGGTTAGTCTTTTGCAATGCTTTCTCTGATGCAGAAGGCCTTACACATTTACACCAGTGGAAACTGATCTGGATTTGCTGCAGTGTGAGAAGTTGCGTCTCGAGGCAGCTGTCCTGCCCAGCATAAAAGCAGAATTAGAAGCACTAAGAGGAAGACATACAGCTGCACTTGAGCTTATGGGCGAACGTGATGAAGAGGTATGTAGCAATTTTGTTGAATATTTTGATCAGACACGTGGAAAAATAGAAATGGAAAAAAAAACTGAGCAATGGTGTAGATTTTTGAAATATGGTTGATGGGTTTCATGGCTAGTCCATTCTAGTTTTATCTTATTCATGACTAAGTCAGTCCCTTACACTCGATGTCTTCTTTAGTTGGAAGAACTTCGCAATGATATAGTCGACTTGAAGGAGATGTACCGGGAGCAAGTCAATATGCTTGTTAACAAGGTATGCTTCTTCTTGTTATTCTCTCATTTCTTCCTTCAGGAGACTAGCGAGCACGTGCTTCCTGTGGATTCTTTAGTCTCAATCTCGGTCGAATTTAGTTTTCTGTTGACCTGCGCATTCATATGTTTTATACAGATCCAGATCCTAAGCACGCAAATGGGTGCGGCATGAAAGTCTTTTCCTCTGCTATGCAGTTTCATGTATAGGCCGGAATCAGATTATCTGTAACATATTTCTCTCTATACGAATGGAATTTGATCCGTTGAGTTGCTGTCCAAATCTCCGTTGATGAGGATGATATGGCTTCCCCTTTATTTTTGGGTGTCCAAAAGGGGCTGTTCGTTCGGGCAATTGTACAAGAACTATAGCGAAATCGATTTTTTATTCCAAGGTGCTTTGCAATATTCATACGTTTTACCAAGATCACCAAGTGAATATATCTCAGTGTGTCCCTTCAAAGCTGTGAAATCTTATTCGTTTTACAAGCTTGTCTTTGGTACCTCAATCTTGTTTGTGGTTCATTTGTACCAATTCTTGCGCTCCGCAAGACTTGCATTTTGTTTAGTCTTGTGTTGCTGCACTTCGACCTGGGTAGCGTAAGTGCACCTCATAAGGTAACTGATGGACACAGTTATTGACGAGGATATCGTTTTCTTCAGATTTGAATCCAAATCACGATTCTTTGTGGCTCGTTCCCGACGAGAATCTAGGAGCTTCTAGTTGACTTGTTGATAGGAGTGATGACACAAATCCATGTGTGTTAGAGTTGATGATGGCGCCGCATACCTATTTGATAATTTCTTTCACGGCCAAGCCACGACATTGTAGTAAATACATTGTCATCATGATAATAATACGTGGTCCAAGCATGTAAATCATAGTGATCAATACCCTATCTTTGTTTAGGACCTTAGATTATACTACACTTAATAGTAGTTTTGTTTTCCTTTCTTGTCTAGTGATGCATACAGGTTTAGTACTTTGTGATCTTATAATGTATTTTTGCATTGGGACAAATAGAGAACGATCTAGAGATTTCTGCATTGGCTTTTCTTCACTCTCACTCTTCTCTTTTCTTGTATCCCTCTCGTGATAGCCATTTCTCCACCTCTCCATCATCGATCCATCGATCGATTTCCAATATCTCCTCTTCCAAGCATACCAATATATAGCTCGATGTGTGTGAAAATGATCGATCAAGGTTTCATATTTCGGATTTGATGTTGGAGTTCCTTTTTCGTGAGTGTGTGATAGGGATTCATTGAGTAGTGTGGCGTGGCGGCGTGGAATTGAGTTCGGGTTGTGATCTAAGGGGACAATGCGAGGCCGTGCTCGAGATGTTTTCTCGGCTTACAAGCGTATGCCATCGAGGGAGTACTTGGATAACTCCAACGGCAAAGGTGACAAACCCTTTTCGGGTCTCTGCTTTTTTGTGGTTACAAGTTGATGAGCATAGAAGGTGCACACAAACATTACTGGCAGGACCCCTAACGTGAATGTCACAAGTTATATTAGGACAAGAATCGTGGACTATTATCATATGCCAAAACTTCTAGATGAATTCGGGTTGTTGGATGTGAACTCGTGATCTGAGATTATAATTTGATTGATAGTTTTTAATTTATATGAGGAGGTCCAAAAGGTTATTCTATATATCATTCCAAGATTTCTAGATTTTTTTTTTCATGTCGAGGTGAATGTGTCGGAAATTACTTAGGTGTATCTGTTAAATCATGGTGGCTGAGCCAACTATTTTTATTTGGTTTGCAGACAGTCCGCAGGGCATAGGAAAGGATGGAGGAAATCCTTCTTGGTCGCGATCACTGCCTCATGTGCTCGTGGCTACCGTTTCTTGTTTGTTATTTGGCTACCACCTTGGGTATGCTTTCATGGAATATTCGATAGAGTGGGCACATGATTAATATACATCGTCTGCTACATGGACGTAATTCTGATTTTCGGGTGCTTTTCCTAATGCAGAGTGGTAAATGATACGCTAGAAAGCATTTCCATCGCCCTCGGGTTTTCCGGGGATACTTTAGCAGAAGGTAATTGCATTCCTGTGATGAATAACCCTATTTGAAGTTCATTGTTCGACACATCATTTTTCTGATGTCGGATGCAGTATTTAGATAGGTAATTAGTAGGTTAAGTTCATCTCTTTTTTCTGAAAATTGGCCCTTTCAATTGGGAATTGTATTTTACTGCAGGTCTTGTAGTCAGTACATGTTTGGGAGGTGCTTTTCTTGGATCTATGTTCAGTGGTTTATTCGCTGATGGATTCGGGAGGCGGAGGGCGCTACAGTTTTCTGCGTTCCCTATGATTATTGGAGCTTCAGTGAGGTGACTGCTTCATAAGTTCTTTCACTTCCTTTCTATATACTAAACCTTGCCGAAGTCATGCGACATGGACCTCATCCTATAACTGGGAGCTTTAATTGAATTAGCTCCATTCAGACATACGAAAAATTTTCTTTTGATTTTTAGAATTCCTTTGCCAATCTGTGATACTGTAATGGCTGAAGTGTTCCTATTTGGTGTCACAGTGCAATAACGAATAGCCTTGGAGGTATGCTGCTTGGAAGGTTTCTTGTGGGAACTGGGATGGGTCTCGGTCCACCTGTTGCTTCCCTCTATGTGTCTGAGGTATTGGCGCCTTTCTCCCCCTTGTCAGTCTTTTGAATGTAACAAGTCGGTATCATTGCTAACCGCCCTCGGTCACAATTAGAACAGGTTTCGCCAGCTTATATAAGAGGAACATTTGGGAGTTTTACTCAGATCGCCACATGCCTTGGACTCATGGGCGCCTTTTTTATTGGTATCCCAGCTAAGGAAACCAGGGGCTGGTAAGAGGAACAAGACAGGACTTGTATATCTGTTATTTGTTGATTTCTTGATATTTCCAAGGACTGCTTGAGCCTTCACTTGATGTGAGATGCTTGAACCTGTTGGTTTCTTCATCAGGTGGCGCTCTTGTTTCTGGGTTCCCGTGATACCTTCCGCATTGCTTGTGCTTACCATGGGACTGTGTTCTGAGAGCCCTCACTGGCTGTTTAAGGTGTGCTCCGAAATCTTCTTTCTTTTGTACAGCAATGACAGAGAACCTATTATGCTGACATGCCTTAATTAATCTTGTATTTGCAGAAAGGAAGAGGAACTGAAGCAGAAGCTGCATTCGAGAAACTATTAGGCAGTTCACATGTCAAAGTTGCTATCGAAGAGTTATCAAAATTAGGCAGCGTAGAGGAGTCAGAGACAGTAAGGCTCACGGAGCTATTCCACGGTCGCTATTCTAGGGGTATCGACATTTCTTCTTAGCTGTTCCTGCTGGATCAATCAACTTACCGCGGTTGCTTGATTCCATTTCTAAAGTTATTCGTTTCATTCATTTTTGCAGTGATTCTCATTGGATCCGTCCTATTTGCTTTACAGCAGCTATCTGGTGTAAATGCTATTTTCTATTTTTCCTCCGTCGTTTTTCGGAAAGCTGGTGTGCCTTCTAATGTAGCCAACATATCTATCGGGATAGTCAACTTGGCAGGTCAAGATCGCCTCTTCTGTCATTTCTATAATTCTTTTAGGAGTTGTGCTTTAAATAATTGAAGAATAAGTCTTTCAGATTTGAGATCTTTTAGTTTTTCAAATTTTCAGGTTCATTTATCGCGACAATGTTGATGGACAAGCTGGGTAGAAAAGCGCTTCTTCTCTGTAGTTTCGCTGGCATGGTAAGCAAAATCTGTGTAAAGGCTGATTTTATTCCAAGGAAAAAAAACTGTAGTCTTTGCCTTGATCATCTTCGTACACTTCTGTTCATTTGCATCTTGCACGTGGTTCTGTTTAAATATATGTTGTGTCTGACTTGATCAGGGGGTAGCAATGGGTCTCCAAGTCATCGCAACAACTTCTTATGTATCTACGACGGGAGCTCTTTACCTTTCTGTTGGAGGCATGTTGATGTGCGTATTCGGAACTGTCTCTTGTTCATTACTGTTTGGCCTTCCATATGGTATATGGATCCTGTTTAAATAGATTCATGATGTCCTGAGTGGTGCGTTACATGTCATTTGTCAATATCCTTCTGCTGCATTTTCCTGAATGTGATATTTACTGGTGCAGGTTTGTACTCACCTTTGCATTTGGAGCTGGCCCTGTTCCTGGTTTGCTTATGTCAGAAATATTTCCAAACAGGATAAGAGCAAAAGCGATGGCATTTTGTATGGCCATACACTGGGTAATTCTCAGAAATGGTAGCACAATTTCTTTGTTCGCATGTTGCTCAACGCTGTTTTTCTGTCTGCCGTCATTTTTGATCTGGCGTGCTGGCATGCTTATTATCTTCCCACATAACTTTGGTTCTTCATATCCTGTACTATCTATATTGCAGACTTACGATGTGCAGATGGTTCTGAAAAGTTATATTTGAAATACTTTTTGGATTTGTCGCTATTTGATGCTACATTTCTCACAGCGCACTCTTTTGCAGGTAGTAAATTTTTTTGTAGGCTTGTTGTTCCTGCGACTATTGGAGCAACTTGGTCCTCAATTCCTCTATACAGGTTTTACGATGTTCTGTGTCATAGGGGTTTGGTTTGTAGACAGAAATGTGATGGAAACCAAAGGGAGAACACTTCAGGAAATCGAGATTGCACTTCTTCCAGCTCAATGAAGGTAACTTATTAGGAACTTGAAATTAAAGCGAATACAGATAATGCTTGCATGTTATGATCACGCTCATGGCCGCTTGAGGATGCTGTTATTTAGAGGATGGGCTATGGTCTCTGGATTTGATCTCTGTGTCTGAAACCCATCGAATTATATTATATCGGCTCTTATAGATGCAAAATGATATGCTCGGTATCATCCTCATTTGGTATGTTGATGCAGGTGGCTGATTGGATACTGTCGCATGAATGGACGGTGAGCGACCTGTGCTTAGCATGTTGGTTGATCACACGTCAAAACGGACTGAATGGCTGAAGGAACTTGGTTTATTGCTTGGTTGCGCCTCACCTAGCATGATGGCTCCCCAGATAAAGTCACAGTTCAGTTAGCATTACATTGTCAGAAATTGCATTGCCCATACAAAGGCTATCCATACAACATTATCATTCTACTTAACAGATAGGCTGAGTTGTTTGCCCGAATCTGCTGTATTAGACCCAAAACATCGATAGTCCAGCTATAGGTCGGGGTCTATTGAATGTATTGTTATTTATACCTTACTATTAGTGAAAAATTCTTCCTAAATTTCTCCGTCAATATATTTCATAATCTGAATCATCATTAATATATATAATATAGTTATGATGTTATCACAAAAAATAATGAACATATTTTCATAATGAATCCTCATCTGATTTTTTTTACTATTCATTTTTCTATTTCCTATCAGCATCAAATTAAAATAAAATCCAATACATATTATAAAAATTGAAAAAGCACACACAATACAGGACCATATAAAATCACAGGTTCCTATTTCGTCAAATTTCATCTCATTCTTGAAACAACCACTCACACATCATCGATATCGCAATGACTAGCCCAAAGTTTGTGGGTTTTATAGCCGCACGACGCCGTTGGTCGGAATCCGGCGAACTCGAACATCTCCGGCACCGTCGCCGGAAATCGTTCAGCGAAGTGGCGGCGGCGGCAAAGGCGGCGACACTAGTCTTCATCACACTCCGCTCAAATCTGCGATTCACAGACAGGTACGATTTCTCCCCCGCACTCTTTTTATCAACGTTTATCTGACTCGTATCAGCATCGTTGCAATCAATTGGTGACTGATTATCGTGAAACGACGGCGGTTTGATCGAATCGGAATGATTAGGGTTTTTCTGGGGTAGTTTAGGAACATATAATATTGTGGAGGAAGAGAAATTAGTAGGATTCATGTTTATGGCAACAAATGGGGATGCATGGATCGAACTACTGATCTCATGTCATGACCCGCTTTATATCATGCTGAGGAACTAGTCCGTACGATGGAGGAGGGCTCAAGAATGTATGTATAGTAGTTATTGGTGTTGATTTGGTTAGTGGTTTGTTGTTGGGTTTATATGGCTACGGAACGATTGAGGTGAAGTCCCTGTGGATTGTTTTGACTTTTGAGGTTGATGGGTTGTGTTAAAATGGATAGATGTTGATATAATTCGGCGAATGGGATTTGACACGGTTTTGCGTAGGAATTTCATATATGCTAGTAATCTTTCAGATTTTGGGATGAACACAAACCTAGTTGATTGGGGAAGGGGTTTTGTGACAGAAGGTGCCGTGATCGGATCATGACCATGTCAAGCACATCGATAGTTGTCTATGGTAGTGATCTTCGTTCGTGGCCTCTGTCAGATCTTTAGGGACGAAGTCAGCCTGTGTTTGGTGAGATATAATTCGGACTCGCCATAGCCACTAGCATCACCTTGTATTACCGGGGTGTCCTCCCCACACCTTGCACTGGACGGGATTATGCGGGTATGTTTCTTTCCTTTCCTTTCTTGCCATAGCCACTAGCATGCTGTACCTCAAACAGAAACACCCCTTGGATGCATCCCTGTTCAATAAAGAAACTTCCTTTTTGTTCATCTTAAAACACTGTTGGTAATATTCAATTTATTTTTGTGGTCAACTTTAGGGGTACATCAGGATTAGACAATGGCGGAGGACGAGGATGAAGTGAAGAAGGAGCGAATTGTTGAAGCAAGGGCGAGAAATATTAGTCATAATGTCCGCTGCACTGAATGCGGTAGTCAGTCCATCGAAGATTCACAAGCAGACATCGCAATTCTCCTTAGAAAAGTAGTTTATATCCTTGGACTATGCTTTCATTTCAGCTGTGCTCTCTTATTACAGTTGAGCTATGTCTGAAAAAAAAAGTGAGAATTGGGACAATGAACATTCTGTTTCTTGCAAACTTGTTGAAGCTCATTTCAGCAGTGAATTATTCTGTTAGCATTGCAGTTTATTTTTGTTGAGTAAATCACGCAGCTTCTAGATGGATGGCCTATGTGCATAATAGAAGTATAATATGCTTTCATTGCTCTCTGTGATGAAATTCGAGCTGGGAAATGCGACAAGGAGGTCTTCAAGAAGCTTGAGGAGGACTATGGGGAGACCGTTCTTTATACACCCAAGTTCGACATGCAGACAGCTGCCCTGTGGCTTTCACCCGTTAGTCCATGAAACTCGAAGTTGAACTTTCCACTTTATTTCATCAAAATTTTATTAAACTGACTTGCTTTGTTCTGAACATTATGGTTTGGCTTCAGCTTCTCGTTGCAGGTGTAGCCGGAGGAGCTTGGGCGTATAAGAGGCATAGGCAAAAGATTAATGTCCATATCATGGCGTTGAAATCTTGTTCGGGGTTTTCCTTAGACTCCGAAGGAGAAACAAGTCATGCTCGACCTTCTCTCCCCTCCTCCGCAGCCGGGCTTCCCCGCAACTTGGTGGAGTAGACTGCGTGGTGGATAAGTTTGCGTTATAATCTTCAAAGTTCAGATTCATTTGGGTTTCTTCGAGCACAAGCAAATGCTTGAGTTGTGCCTGCCCTTATTTGGAGCTAAACTGACCTTTGATGATGATGCTTGGATGTCTAGTGTCCATGGATGCAGTATTGTAACCTATCATGTTTAGTTGTAACTACTGTGAAAGCTATATGCTGTATGGATAGATTCACCGGTATGGTGTTATATGGTATCTTTCTTGTTCTTTTCTATTCTCAATAATTTGTGGCGCTTCTGCTAATTATCGTTGAATTGGACCCTGAATATGAACTAGTTTGCAGAACAATAAGGGATCCAATCTAGTACTTTCTTCGGTTTTGAACATTGAAGGTACTCAGACAAGTTAAGGTATCGCGAAATTGGCTTGGTTCATGCAAACCTTGCATGAGTGTGGATCCAACTTTCAATGCTTTCGAGTGTCTCAAACTGCCTTGATAAGCAAACATAGTCCTAAAAACATGTTATGCCAATGGGGATGTACGTTCATGGAAAATAGTAACATACGAAGTTAAGCCACATTCGAGTAAGATTTTTGAGGTAATTTTCAGGACATTGTAAACAATATGACACTCCATTACAATATTCCTTCAATTTGAGACGCCACCTTTCACCAATTCAATTCCCTGAAGAAATCGGTGATCACCACTGATTTCAGCCACTGCCCATAATCAGAACCCTCGAAAAAATGATGCCCAAATCATGGATTTCAATTCAATGATCAAATTACCCAACTGGGCAATCAATGAATTCAACCCACAAAAACCTACCAATCAAAGCAAGAATTCACCAACCCACCAAGAACAGCGGTGCGGTGCGGTGCGGGCAACCATTTACAGTAAATGTTGTCATTTAATGCAATCAACTCACTTTCTTCTTCCATTTCTATGATATCTTCTTCATGCTCCATATCAAGAGGCACAACTGCTCGTTGCTTTCAGGTCCATTTGAGAAGGATATACTCGGGTGAGCTCTCTGGATTGTTGGGCCTTTCATGTGTTTGATGAATCGACAGTGGCTTTTGGAAGAAACACTTTTGGGTGTTTGATGGTTTTGTGTTGGGGTTTGGTTGATTAATTTTGAGGTTTGGATTATTGTGTTTGCGTTGGTGTGATGAGTTGTGGGTCTGCTTGAGGATTGCTGGTTTGGCTATGATTTTGAGTTGTTTTGTTCAGTATCTTTGGTAAAAATGCAAATGAAATGGATTTGTTGTTGGCGGCATTGGCATGGATGTGATTGATAATGAAAATCCTGAGAAATCTTTCTTGGGTGGTTAGATTAACTTTTCCAGTAATGTTTTGCCACAGGCCATGAATTGCATTAAGATATGGGGTGTCACTTACTGCTTAAGACCCGCTTTGATGTTTGGCTAAGTGGAGTAATAATTATGCAGCTTGGTGTGGTTTCGACTGATGCGTCGTTTAAGTGTCTGCTTAAACTGTTTTTCTGAATAGTGCTTACAGTGTAGATGGCTTGTCTTAAAATTTGGCATATGTATCTGATCATGGTGCCTTGTACTTAAAGTCCTGTGCGGTTGGATTGGCCTCTACTTGGTTATGTTCCGAGGTTACAGGCTTTGCCTGGACCTCATTTTTGTTTTGTCTTTTCATAGACCTGACTGGCCCCTACTTGTCAGTGTATGCTTAGTTTGAAAATGTTTGGTCATTGTACATATGAATGTTGTGAAAACTGTTGCTTCTGCATTCTTATTTTTTAGTTGTTAACTTTGCAGCATTTTCTTCTGGTGCATTGATGGAAGTGGTAAAAACAGTTGCCAAGCATGGAGCTGCAGCTACTAATGCCGTGGCAATCATAGCTGAAAAAAAGAGTTACAGCTATCGCGAACTGGTATTATCTGCGCAGAACATAGCAAGCATTCTATCTGGGAGTTATTCTGGAAGTGTGAGTTGAATATCTTGAACTTGGAGTCTTCTAATGATAGCATCAAACTGAACCATAGCTTTCATCAGGTTAATGGAGTCAACGAATCTGGATCCCTTGGTGGTGCCCGAGTAGGAATAGTAGCAAAACCTTCAGCTGAGTTTGTTGCTGGGATCCTAGGTACATGGTTGAGTGGCGGAGTAGCTGTACCTCTTGCAATCAGCTACCCGGAGGCTGAATTGCTGCACATCATGGATGATTCGGTATTTTGGTTTCTCCATGGATGTCCTAATTTTTCTGCTGCTTTTATTTCTGACGGTGTGATTTGCTTATGGACTTAGCTTACTCGACGTTTCAGGATATTTCCATGATATTGAGCACTGAAGAGCAGCATGACCTTATGAAGACAATTGCATTCAAGCATGAGGCTACTGTTGATCTTATTCCTCCTGTTCCCAGCATCTCCTCGCAGGACCTAACAGATGGTCATTTGGGCACTCTTGAGCCAAATGGCAGCTCGAAATCGCAAGGGTTCCAAGTCCCAAGCAAGACACAAGGTTTTATCCTTTACGAGATAGTGATGCCATAGTAGCAATTATGTACAACATGCTAATGTACTTCGCCATTGTTGTCATTGTCCTGTAGCTGAGGATGCAGCACTGATTTTGTACACCAGTGGCACAACTGGGAAGCCTAAAGGAGTTGTGCATACGCATAAAAGCATATTGGCGCAGGTATGTTCTGCAAAAGCTACTATCTCTCATTTTGGAAGTATTACTAGACTCAATCTTGTACACAAGTTTTGTGAAGAGCCACAACCATCTTGTCCTGATAGTCAATCTCCATTTTAAAGTTTGTACTGTCAAGTTGCGATTTTTGTGTCAGATAATAGAACTAGAAAAGTGGACTCTTTGAAGCTTCAATCAGTTTAGCTGGCAATTTTGTGGTCATCTTTTTCTCTCTTTGATCGTCGAGAATTGTGACTTCTATGCTATAAATCCATACTTCTTACCTTTCAGGTTCGAACGTTGTCAGAGGCCTGGGGTTACTCTGCTTCTGATCAGTTTCTACATTGTCTGCCATTGCATCATATCCTTAAGTAATTTGTACTTTATTGTTAGATCTTATATTTTTATTTGTTCTTGTCCATATAGAAGTCCCACTGTCTTATCGCCCCTACGACTTTTATGTTTTTATTTGTGGCTAAATCTTTCACCTTATGGCATAAAGCCACGCTTCAAATTCTACTAGTAAATACGAGGAGGAAGATGAGAGTCCAAAACTAGCATAGAATGACGCTAAAATCAAATCATAAGCTAGACAAAAAATGAGACCAGTACCTTATGTACTTGTTCAGGGGACTGACTCAAGATGCAAGACTGTGGTAAACCTGAAACCTCTGTTGATTTATGACTGATCTTGGTCATTCTTCCTTAACTGCAACTTTACATGTTCATGGCCTCTTCAATGCTTTGCTCGCCCCATTATATGCTGGCTCTAGGGTAAGCCTCGTTAGCTTAGTTTTTTAAACCTTGGGATTCCAGCAGGCTCCTGAATGCTATCTGCGGTTGTTAACCTTTATGCACCCCTTGGTTTGTGTTGAAGGTTGACTTTCTGCCAAAGTTTAGTGTTAGTGGCATCTGGCAGAGATGGCGAGACTCATATCCAAAGGATGGGACGAAGGTTGATCACGCCGTGACTGTATTCACTGGTGTAAGTTAATCAACTTCTGCAGGGCCTTTGGTTTCCACTGTATGTGATTATAGACTTACAGTTATTCTCTTACCTTATAATCATTTACCGAATTTTTACTCTATGCTCTTTTCAAAGTAAAGATGATTGACCTATACATGTTTTCAAGTGAATTTTCTTTTGTCTCATCGCTGGATACTTGTTCTAGAAAGCTATCTGGGATGATTAGTGGTTTACCTATGACAGTTCATTTGCTCATGAGAATCGAGTATTATAATTCAGCTGACTCTGCTTTCGTGCCATTACGTCATGCTTTTTCTAACTTTTTAGCTTGTTTCCCCTTGACTGGCTATGACTAATTGGGAGAATATGCTATACTTTGTTCACTGTGTAGGTTCCAACTATGTACACTAGATTGATTCAAGGATATGAAGCCATGGACCCAGACTTGCAAGCTGCATCTGCCTCTGCCGCAAGAAAGCTTCGACTTATGGTAATTGGTTTTAATCTTTATTGATAAGATTTACCTACATTGAGGAAAATCAGAGGAATGAGATATCCCATTTGTCAGAAACTCATGTCAGGAGTGTGTTCTAACCATTTTGAACCTCCAAATAAATGTACTTGCTATCTGTTGGGTAAGGGTGAGAACAAAATTAGTATTTCTTTATAAGTGAGAGCCCTTGACACTAGATTAGTTTTATAATCACTTCGGAAAAATCTCATTTCCATTGGGACTATCACATTTTTCAAAGACGTGATTTCTCGCTCCTTTTTCCTTCCAGATGTGTGGTTCTTCGGCGCTCCCCTATCCCGTGATGCAACAATGGGAAACTATTACAGGACACCGTCTTCTGGAACGATATGGGATGACCGAAGTAAGGAAATGAGCCATACAATTTTTGGGCATCTTTTGGCAAACTACTTCGCTGGAAAAAAGGGGATCGACATAGAATTTGCATATTCCCGTCTTGTAATCTTGGTTTAACCTGTAGTTTGTGATGGCGATCTCCAATCCTCTCCGTGGTTTGAGAAAAGGAGGGACTGTAGGGAAGCCATTTCCTGGTGTGGAGGTTAGTATAATTGCATTCCAAATTGATGTCATAGTGTCTTTTTATTGATAGTAGAAATTCTTATCTAGGACGAGAGGAACTGCTTGCTTCCTTGACCGTTAAACGTTCCTTGCTTTGCTGTGATACATGTCTACCTATTACAGGCCAAGATTATAAAAGAAGATGGAACTGAATGTGAACCAACAGAGTCGGGCGAACTTTGCATAAGAAGCCCATCTCTATTTCGCGAATACTGGAAAAGAGAAGAGGTACTGACCTCTTATGATCCAAGGGTTTTGCCATCTGCAGAGAAACTTTTTATATTTGGAGCAACTTTTTAATATGTCTGAAGCAAACTTTTTTTCATTTACAAGTAGCTAAAACAAATAAATTTAAGTTCCAGAGCAACACAAGTTTTGTTTGAAAATCTGTTACAGTTTTACACGGGAACATAGTCAAGTACATATACTGTTCCACGAAACAAAGCAGTTTGTGTTTACTTGTTTCAGGTGACGAAGGAATCATTCATTGACGGTGGATTCTTCAAGACTGGTGATGCTGTTATGGTGGATGAAAATGGTTATTACAAAATTTTAGGGCGTGAGTATGCTTTCAAAAGTAGTTGCTACATCTTTGGTATAATTTAGAATTGGTAATGGCCAGTTTGTGTCTTGTTTTCGAAATAGTTGTTTCAAAATTTCTGTCTTTGCCTCTTCTGTCTGAATCTGAAGTTCAAGCATCATGCTCTTCATTTTTTTTATTTTTTTTCTGTGTCCAACAGAATTTGCCTTTGATCGATGTAGTTTGTGTCTCCATGGTTCTTGCTTCCCATTTACCTCACATTAATCACACCTGTTGTTGATTCGATTGATATCTAATGGTAGTAGCATATTTCTGTATGATGCTGAAATACTTTTTATGTGAAATTTACTTGTCTTCCATGTTACTGATTCATTTACTAGGGACGAGTGCTGATATAATGAAAGTGGGTGGATATAAATTATCCGCACT
>JAOVYX010015059.1:12716-29420 GCA_035668315.1 Drosera spatulata | reverse complement strand
CTACTACATTTAACTCCATATTTATAGAGTGAAGTGGGTGCTCTTAAATATAAATTTGACGTGCTTACAACGGCACGCACCAAAGAGTAGCACGAAGAAAATCGTTAAGCCGAAACCCGTTTGGAGACTGACTTTCTTACAAACTCGATGCTCCATTTCGTATTTTAGCAAGCAAATGGAGAAATTGAAGAAGCTTGTTTCTTATGAATGCCTCTCCGAGCTATTGAAACCCCCCCCCCCCTTTTTTTTTCCTTGATACCCTAAAATTATTAATCGGTGTTTCTAGGTTGAAAGCGATTCTTGACAAAGTGTTTGTACGTTCGTTAGGAACGGCTGGGTGTAGAGAATATTTTTTTTCCTATGTCGAAGGAACACATTTCTTTAATCGTTGGGTTGCGTTCTTCGGGAGTGAATGTTAACACCAACTATAAGATTGAGAGAAATACATTCATTAGGTTGTTTGGTAGTGTCAAGAAAAACGCTAAGCGGGAAAACCTTTGTATATAGTTCCTTGAGTTCGCTGTGATGAAGGACATAGAGTCGGCTCGTGATTTCGTAAGGGTGTTCATTGTGTTTGAGTGTAATTGTGTTTTATTCCCTAAGACCACATTATACACTCCGTACTTCGTGTTCTCATACGTGGACAATTTGAAACGAATCGGAGATTTGGCTTGGGTTGCGGCTTTCTACAAATACCTCGGCGATGCCACATACATGAACAACTTAGTGAAGACGACCTTGCCATCTAAAAAGCCAAAGAAAAAGAAGGACGAGGATGGAAATCCCCCGAAAATCCCATACGTCGAGGGTTGTTTGTTTGCCTTGTTGGTATGTCACTATTACTTTTTCTCTTAGTTTGTTATTATTAATGATCAATTGCTCATTGTTTTAGCCATTTACTTATCAAATCTGTATGTAGGTGTAGGTGTACGAGTATCTCGATGGTATTATATTGAACTTGATAGACCATGTGGACATTCCGAGGATGTTTCATTGGCAAAACAAGAATGCTCCGTCTTCGCCTAAGGCCACGATGGAGTTGCTATCTCAAGTCAAGGTACATAGAAATTGTTCAACTGTACTGATGCGTGAGAAAACACACTACTTTACATTCTTAAAGCTACGATGTGTTTCAATTTTATAGTATGTTTAATCGTATTAGTTTAATTTTATTTTTAGATCCCGGTACTGCCAAAACTTCTGTTTTTATTCCATGATGATTGAAGAATGGATTAAGGACCAAGACACTTGGAAGATGTGCTTGGAGTTCAAGAATGCATAACTTAGCAAATTGGAAGTTTTCGAAGTGAAACGGTGTTCATTATTGATCATTCTTACTATATTTTTATCAAACATGGCCAGGAGTGAAGTTTACAAGCAGATATGGCCGTGTTTCCTTCTGCGTCGCTCTCAATGCACTGGCTGACCACCCTATGTCACACCTGACATGACTATGCGCCCTCAATGATGGAAAATCACGCTGGTTCGTCGCACGACGCAGTTCAGGCTGTGTCACACCACGATCCTAAATCAGATATTTTAGGTGGATTTCTTAATTTTTCTTTCCGCTATAAATACCTGCGTTTATCTTAGATGAATGGGGGAAGGAGGAACGATGCTTCCAAACCCTAGGAGAAACAGTTCTATAACTTTGTACGACAGAGACGATCGATCTAAGGCATCATCAACATCAAGATTGAGTCGCGATCATTAGGATTTTCATCAAAACTCCATTCTCCGTTTGGTTTTGGGTTTATTCTCAAATTTTGAGACTTTGTCCTTGGATCTATAATGGATCTTGATTGGTTTTTAGCATTGCATTGTTTTCTATCATGATCGCACCGTAGATTGATTGTATGATGATGTATTGATGTTAATTCTTTGTGATTTCTAAGATTGGATCTTGTTCTTCGTATTATTTAGCTTATCTAGATTGATGGATCATGAATGAATTGATTCTATCTTAGCATTGATATGATATGATATAGTCTTTGGCCATTCTATGACATAGAAATATCAATCATAGCAAATATTATTCTCTTTTGATAATATAAAGCAGCAAACTATAGTTTATATTATTCTCATCTATATAACCTAAAGTGTTCATGTCATGATTCATAACTATTGAATTATTGTCTTTTATTCAATGTTTATGGTATATTGAGTTACGATATAATTCAACATTAATTTACCTTGGTATATTCTCATCTTGCCTAGATTAATTATTGTTAGATGATAGGTTATTCTCATCAGGCTATCATAGTTAAGGAATAACATATAGTTTGGTTCAACCTAGCTACAATTTACATTAAAAAAAAAAAAAGGAATCTTGGAAAAGAAAGTTAACAACAATGAAGAACTCCTAGGAATGCATCATAATACATTGTCATACATCTTCTTCCAACTGATTAATGTTAGTCCAATCTCATTCAAATTACCTTAACGTTTTTTAATAGTTAGTATTTCTTACAACAACACAAACCCCCTATTTCTTTCTATATGAAATTATACTTTAAGTGATTAACACAAAATTTGTTTATTGTATGTGTTCCTTTGGGATTGACTCGACTTACTACTACATAATTATAAATCTACTATGTGTGGTGTAGTCTAGGATTTAATTTGCACGTCTTGCGACTGGCGTGTCAAACATTTGTGTCGTTGCCGGGGAACGGCCATTACATTATCTATTTTCATGTTAATTCAATTGATTCATAATTTTCGTTATTTTTCATAAATTTTAAACATGTATTTGAAGACAAGCATTATTGCATGAACTTAAGGAGTGGATGCATCACAAGAGTGTACGTAAAGAAGTTTGTAAGAGAGCTTGAACAAAGTAACTTCGAGCATCCAAGTCCTACTCAAGAGAGACCAGAACATTCTTCTAACCCTACATGAACCCTTGGTGAGAGCGTTCCAGTTTTATTTTCTGCAATGGCTGATGCTCTGAATAATATCAATAATCTTAACAACATCAACAATAAAAGAGTTGATATTTCTCCATTTTCTCCATGTTTTCTAATAATTTTAGGTAATCATGGGAACCAGGGAACCACCAACGTACGTCATTGATAACGTGGTCGGGATTTTACTCCCTTGGCTTACTTAACTGGCAAAATAGCTTAGTAAAAGCTCTTGTTTAAACTTGACTTGATAAGCATATATGTTGATGCTTAAAAATATGTCATAATGAAACACAAAGCATGGCTTTTGCAGGCATAAAAACATAATTTCATGAATCGTTTAGGGCTGGTTGAATTACTTAAGCCACGTTTAAAAACTAACCATGAACTTGAATGATTTCTTAGAACAATTACCCATATACTTATCTTAATTGATTATGGAAATGAGCAAGCAAGTGTTCTGAGAATGCCTTTTTACATGCTTCCACTACATTGTTTAAGTAATGTATTTATCGTACCTGAAATCTCTTTAATGTAAACTTGTCTCTTTTACGTGCCATAGTATAGTTATTGAGGCCTTTCCTCATTTTCTCCATGTTTTTCAATATTTTTAGGTAATCATGGGAACCAGGGGAACTACCAGTAATGAGTGAATATAGTATCATGCCTTTTATGTTTCTGCCATGTAAATAAGCACCACTTTCTGTACTTTTGCCAAGTGATGAAATAAAAGTTGATATTTCTACTACTATTTTTGTGACATTGTTCACCATATTGCAAGAGCCTTTCGATTCGATCTCAAGCGTATCACCCAAGGTGGGGCATTACAAATTGCTATTAGAGAGATGGTTTCGAAAATCTTGGGATTATAGAGAAACCATGGGATCTAAGTTCTTGAATCATAGAAAGTAATTGGAGAGAGTCTTAAGGTCTAGATCTAAGATTATCACTACTCAAGAACTTGGGGGAATAGCAGGAGACCCCCGAATGACAATAACAATAAGGCCAGTAGCAACGAGGGAGGGAAAAAGGTGGTGTCAATGATACCTCCCAGGTGCTCGATGGAAGCATTCCAGGCTCCCATCTTCTCGTAGATCTCGGCCTTTGTCACGCCGACGATAGAGGTCGGGACACCGCCTGAAGGAGGGCGTGAGTTCAAGGGAGGCACTTCGAGCACGTCTTCAGACTCTTCTCGAGCCTCAGCCTTAGCCAAAGACTTGGGAGCTTGGGACCTCGAGGCTCTCTGCACGATAGTCTTCTTAAGATGCTTGGCCCAAGGAGCTTTAGGGACTTCCTCAGCCACCACCTCTGATCTAGCTTGAACCCCCGCACCGGATTAGATGTTGGCGGTGGAAAAGGCTCGAGAACTGGGCACTTTGCAGCCCTCTTGGGGGCTAAGTCAACTGTGGAAACAATTTTTTCAGGAGATACAAGATAGAAAACAAGCAAAGGGTTAGCATTTGGATAAAATAGTCTCTATAATTCAGCAAGCTCGGGACCCACTAAAGCCATGCTTCACCATTTCCTTCTCGATCAGGACGTCACCATACAGGAATATTGCCTTCCCCTCAGGAGTCTTTTTCCATGCCACCAGCTAATTGTAGGTTGCCGTCTTGGCCGCGCTCATCCTGGGCTTCTTCAGTGCCATAGCATTAGGGCTGTCGACCCACCGAGTGCAGAAGGACCATGGCAGCTCGTCGCATCGTTCGACCAATACGAACCTTGACTTCTAGCCCTTATGCTCCTCCGGAGTCTTATCCATGAGTTTCACATAGGGAGAGAAAGCCAAGCTCAGCCTCCTCGTCTTAATTTTGCTAACATGGAAAAAGTTAAAGAAAATCCTAGCCGAGATGGCCGACCTAGGGACCCTGACGTTAAGGGACGTGAGGTAGAAAGTGAAAATCTGCTAGGTGATATTGGGTGTGAACTGGAAGGAAGGGAAGCCCATGAAGGAAAAAACTGACTCCATTAACAGATGGATCGAGAATCGAAACCCTTCATCCAGATGTCGTTAAAGAAAAAGGAGAAACTTTAACACAAAAAGGGTAAAGATTCTGTGTTTCTCCCGAGGAAGATAGAATTCAAAATCGATTGGAACCTGGTATTGGTTGTAAAGAGTCAGGGGTGTTTTGGTGGTGAAGGAAGTTGAGCACTCGTCCGGGCTCCTAAGATCGGCCTGAGTGCCTCTACGCTTGGGAATAGCCTGAGAGGTATCGAAGTGACGAGCCTCAGCCGTCTCGGCGGCACTCTCAGGACAAATCCCGACCTGGGAGACTTTGTCAACTATAGGATTAGGCTCAGGGAGGTCGGGAGCACCTCCCTGAGTGGAGCTGCCCTCAGAAGAAGAGGAAGAGGGCTAGTCCTCCGCCGCAGCTTAGGACTTAGCCTCTTTCGAGCTGGAAGAAGAAAAAGCCCCCTTTCCTAGGGTATAAGGCGTCGTAAAGCTATCTGAATCGTCTAAGGGTTGGGGGGCCTTTCTACACCTAGGTTTTCTATACAAGTGAATGGTCTCCTCATTCAGAGTTACTTGTTTGAGAATTCATTTTACCTTAAGAAAGAAACTGAGGAAAGGAGTTTGAAGGGAGCCGAGTTCATCGGAAATCACCAAGTTCAGGAAGGCGTCGAGTTCATGTGTTTATAAAAAATGAAGAGAGAGAAAAGTGGGGAGGGTGAACGATCCTCTTAAATAGAGGATGGGCCCAACTCTCCATGGACTCTTGATGGGAAAGCCCAAAGTCTCTTGGCGGGAAATCATCGAGCCGGCCACTTAGAGGCCGACATCACCTGGCCGCCATCATTACTTCATCATAATGACTCCACCATTGATGGTGCCAGTTCCCAAGTAACAATTCGACTTCTGCTTTAATGACGTCATCATTAATATCCCATGTTTAACAATCGGTTGGGATCCATCCTTATCCTCTCAGGAAGGATAAGGTTCAACTCGGTCAGCGTGAAACCAGAATTCAAAATAAGAAACCCAAGTCGGCTAATGCAGAACTCAAAGACAGGTTCACCCTGAGAAAAGTCCAAGGGCCTTAAGAGTCCAAAGGTCCAAGGCTGAAGTCCTGACCTCAATAAGCTCCCGACCTGAACCCTTTAGCTCAGGACCTGGGGGCAAGTGTTGGGAGCAAAATGACACTTGATCATATGGTTAAAGACCCAACAAAGAGCCCAACATTCATTAAGTCAAGAGGTTATAGGAGAAGGACAAATGACATCTCATAGATGGTTAAGTCAATCACCTTCTAAGGTAATGACACGTGTCCACCACACAAATGGTGAATAGTATACTGTAAATACCCTCATTTATTATCCGAAAAAGATAAGATTCTCGGGTTAATGGTTTTATTTTTAGGTGCGGTCCGAAATGAAGTTGGAATGAGTTAAAGCGAGCTTACATTGCATGTGAAATGTCACGCATAGTTATAAATAATGTGACAGCTTAATAATGGCTGCTGTAAGATAACACATAATATTCTAGATGCTGGACGAAGGATGTATAATTTGTTAGCTTCTGAAACATGGTTATATAATATTCCTGTTTCTGGAAGATGCGATGTATAACATTTCGGCTACTGTAAAGTGCCTCGTAAGATAAATTTATAACCATCTTTTATAAATGTAATGATATGTACAAGTAGTTCCCTTGAATTCTATACCTAAAACTCGATGGAGTTGTTTGGCCTTACTATGGATTTTATCTGTAGCGGCATAACGTCACGTGTCAGCTAAGCTGGAAGTCGGGGCGTTACAAGATCTTAGAAGAAGAGACAATATCAGAGCTCCCTGCTGCACAACCTACAGAAATGGAGGAAGAAGCACAATCTGCACCAACAGAAGAACAGACTGAAGCTAGCTCTCAAGGACTAACAACCATAGCAGCAATTGAGGGATCATCCTCGAGGAGCGTACCACCAAAGGAACCAGAGATTTGCTGCACTCCATGATGCAAACATAGCTTTGAAGTATCTGAAGGCTAGTGCTGATGAAAACCTTCAAAAGCTCATCGTGAAAGGTCAGAAGAATTATTAGGAAGTCAGAGAAGGACCACAAGCACAGCTCAAGCAAGATCTAGGTACACGAGGCTACACAAGAAAGGAGATTGAAGCCATTGAGGCTATACTCAGAGGGATGCAGATTGAGCAACAAATGGGCACATCTACTGTAGGCTCATTAACAATAAGGACTACTGCAACGGAGGGATTTACTACAGCAATCATTCCTGTCCCTATTATAGGAATGGAATTGGCTGTGGTTGAAGCTGACCAACCCTCAACTGCAACAGAAGCATGGGCCACAACAACAACCACGACAATACAATCTCCAAAAAAAAGAAGAAATACTGAAGGCACTGTAGACTGTCCAAGCTATTCAAGAAAAGGTTCTGGAACACAGAGCCAAGACTGATGAGATGCTTGACAAGCCCCAAAAGGAAGCAATAAGTATAGAGGCATTAGAGGATCTCTACTCTATCTTTCTGCTAGTAGACCAGATATTATATTTTCAGTATATTTATGTGCTAGATATCAATAAGATCCCAAGAAATCTCACTACATTGTTGTTAAGGGAGTACCCAGATATCTGAAGGGAACCCCAGATGTAGGTATCTGGTATCCTAACATTCGGATTAGTGGAATTCATGGATATACTGATGCAGACTATGCTGGATGTAAGTTAGACAGAAAAAGTACTAATGGAACTTGTCAAATCATGGGTAATAGTCTAGTATCGTGGTCTAGTAAGAAACAGAACTCTGTTGCTACTTCAACAGCAGAAGCTAAGTATATAGCTGCTGGTGGTTGTGTAGCTCAGATTCTGTGGATGAGATCACAGTAATCAGATTATGATTTTAATTTGACAAATTGCCCAATTTATTGTGATAATACTTCTACTATTGCTATATCTGAGAATCCAGTATATCACTCTCGTACAAAACACATAGATGTTAAACATTACTTCATTAGAGATCATGTTCAGAAGCATGATGTGAAATTATGTTTTGTTCCTACTGATGAACAATTGGCTGATATTTTTACCAAATCCCTTAATGAGAAAAGATTCAATCTCATTTGTGAGAAGTTGGGTCTAATCTCATTGAAGGTTAGGTTTTGTCTACTAATGATTTCATTGAGAATTTTTCATATTACATTTATTCCCTTATGTTTAATGACTTGAAAAGTAGAATGTCTGATGACATCTATGTATTGAAGTCTAATTCATTGAAGACTGGGATGTTTGTTGACACCTGGATACTGAAATCGGATGAATAAAGGGAGATGAAGTCTGATTATGTTGGATGAATAGTCACAAGGCGAGTATGACTTCTAATTGTTCAATCCTATGAAATCATATCTAGTTATACATCGATGTAATACCCCAAAGAAATGCTTAAATGGTTGATAGTACTACCTATACAAATAAGATGCACCTTTCTTTTCGGTAGCCCAGCCTGACGAGCAGTTCTTGGTGACGATCCGGTTGCAAGGATTTGGCCAGGGCGTTACAATCAAAAAGGTAACTCTAAAGTTTTACAATTTATTTAAGTGTGCTTGCTTTAGAATTTATATAAGTCTATGTGAAAATACATGCATGATTGTTCAATTATTTTGATTGAATGAATTTGCATGTATAAACAAATCTAGGCGTAACTACACACTTGTAATTGTGTATTGAGATAGACTTAATGGTCATAATGGATGGATTTATGTGGAATGCAAGCGTTTAGTTGTCTTACCTAAGACTGATTGAAATATAAGAATTGATTATAGAAGAGAGAGAGAGAGAGTTAATCTGGACCACTAATTGATTGTGTGTGTGAAAACGTTTGGGATTCACTTTACTGCTGTGTCAGATTTCCTTGCACTTTTCACTCATGATTTTTGTGTGGCTGAGATTCATAAATGAAAGGTGAAGCGTTTTTCCCTCTACTATATATATACACAGTACTTAGGTTTGGGAAAACTCTTTCGAATTCTTTGCCATTAGTGAATAACCTCTCCCAAAAACCCTAGTTTCCCAAAATCCAATTCACTTCACCAATGGCGCCGTTCATCAGTATCCATATCGGATTGGCCGTCAAATTTAGCGATCTAAGCGAAATCAGTAGAGAATTTGATGGAATTCTTGAGATGATCAAGAGTTTGGGGCTCGAGTTACTGCTCAGTGCTACATGCAAAATCTCATACTCCAGGGCAAATGAGTTCTTAGATAATGGAGTTGTACGAAAGGATAGAGACAAATTTGTCACTATTGTTGATGAAGTGGAGATAACTGTCAGTGCAGATTCTATCAGATCCATATTTCATTTATCACAAGAAGGTCACACATGTATCTTTGACCACACTCTCATAACTGGGTAGCACAAGATGCTAGGGAATGTCCAGTTGAAGTCCGGGATAATTCTGGTGAAGGATTTGCCTACTCACTATGTCCAACTGGTTGTTATAGTGAAGAAATATTTCCTGTGTCAGGGATTTGGTGTTGATGATATAGCACGGGGACATCTCAGAATCGTTGCTAAAATCATCATTGGAATTATTGATTTTCATTTCTGGACATAGACTGACTTAGGCATCAGACCCGATCCCCGAATATCACACCTCGGAACTGGATGGAAGAAGATGATGGGGAATGTCCCATTGAAGTCAGGGATAATTCTGGTGAAGGATTTTCCTACTCGCTATGGCCAACTGGCTGTCATAGTGAAGAAGTGTTTTCTGTGTCAAGGATTTGCTGTTGATCAGATAGCACGGGGACATCTCAGAATCGTTGCTGCAATCATCACTGGAGCAAAGATAGATTGGGCATTTATCATGCACAATCTATGGAAGGAAAGCATAGAGGAAGCAAAGTCCAACCCAGAGAGGAAAACTTATCTGAGAATGATAAGTTTTTATCTCTTAAAGCTAGACAAATTACCAAAAGATGACGGATTTCCTTTTTCGACCAACAAGTTCATATCTTTCAGGAGGAAAGAATATGAAGGAACAGACAGAATGTCTGAAGTCGGGCCGTCTGATGGCCACAGACTTTGAAGAAGACGAAGTCCTCTGACGTTGTAGCCGGGCCGTCTGATGGCCAACAGACTTTGAAGAGGAAGAAGACCTCTGATACTGGGACTCCTCAGAAGAGGCAGAAGAGATCTGCTCAACCTGCACAGCAAGCTCAAACAGAAGAAGAAGTGGACTCCGATGATGAGCCACTTGTTAGACCAAAAAAGATACAGACGTCTATTCGCATAGAACAGATAATCGATCGACGTTTGGTGGGAGACAACAGACACCTGAACAAACATCCTCAACACAACCTCTTCCATAATAGAAAAAGAAACCATTCAAGAAGCTGAACAAAGGAAAGACGATACTAATCCCTAATGAAGCTATGACCAACGAACAATTCAGAGCAGCACTGGTTACAGGAGTATTCGAAAGCTCTAAAACAAAAGGTGCCAGATAGAGCATGAGGCTGATCATAGCAACTTCTGATGAAGATGGAAATGTGCTTATCTCAAAAGAATGTATAGAAAAAGGACAGGTGGACAACGTCAACAGATTTCCTAAGGAAGCATGGATTCTATTCGAGAAATACTACAGTAAAGTAATGACACTTCACCAGTTCTTTCAGATGATCTTCCTGAACAGCATACTATTGCTGTAAGAGACAACCCATTTGCTCCAACAGACAATATTTTTCAGACAATTGAAAATAGACTTCAAGCTCATGAAGAAAGAATCAAGAAGATGCTTGAGGAATGTGAAGCAAGAATGGCTCAGCAAATAGCCACACCTGCAGAAAAGATGTCTGATTTTGATTTCAGACTAAGGGAGACTTTCAATGATCTGAACAAGCAGATTAGTGATAAAGTAAAAAGTACGAATGATCACTTGAAAGAGCTGCAATAATGTCAGATGGCGCCGCTGAAGACATTTGAGCATGAAGCAACTGTTGGATCTGAAAGAGGGAAAGCTATGCAAAGAATCATTGATGAAATAAAAACTGATAATGCCTTTATCAAATCAGATATGGAAGTAATCAGTGACAACGTTAAAGATTTAAAGGCTCTGCTGGGAGTTCTGCGTTCTGAAACTGACAACATCCACAACAATCTACTCAACATTGATCAGACGACTACAAACATGAGCTTAGAAACAATGCAGATACTTCACCTACTAAAAGTACGACTACCTAACTCTAGTCCCATACCCAAACCTTAGGATCCCACCTTATTGATTTTGCCAAAAAAGGGGGAGAAATATAGGAGTTAAAATGAGAGTTGGGTTCATGACTAGGATAGGATAGGTATGTTTTCTAGCCGTTATCCGTTATCTCTGTTGTTGATGTCTGACATCTGTGCTTGCATGAAAATTAATATACGATATCTTTCTCACTCATATAATGTCTGATTGTGTCCATTATAAAGTGTTCCAACAAATAAGGGAAGATTGACTAAGAACCTAAAAGTTTTTGACAACATGAAATAGGGGGAGATTGAAGAGGTGAATTAGACTTAGGAGGAGATTGAAGAAGTATATCAGACTTTTGCCTTAAGTACTATGTTTGTCACAATTTATGATTTGATGTGTCAAAATATTTATTTATCTGCTATGCATATTATCTGTCATTAGACTCTATACCTCTACTATTAGACATCTGATAGTCCTAAAAAGTACTTGAGAGAGTCAGAGTTCTGGAGGAGAAAGGACTTCGTTGAAGTGTTGAGTAAATCAGACTGACTGAGAAGACTTCAGGGTATCAGAGTTTCATTGCTCAGGGAACAAAGTTCAGATGAAGATTGGGAAGTTTATATGTGTTTGTGTTCTAGGAAGTCTGTTTTGTGCCTGCTGTGTTTCAGTGTTCCGAAGATATATGCTTAACTCCGCTTTAATGAAGATCAGAGGACTATTGCTTTTAATAACAGACTTCTAGGTTGTAGAGATTCAATAGACTGTAGCGTTGGACCAAAGGAGTTCGAACAAACTTGTGAGAATGAAACAGACGAAGGCTAACAGACTTCGACACTACATCAGATTACGGCTCTACATGGACTGGTTCAACAGACTTCATTAAAGTCTGGTTGGAATTCTGTTGAAGCAATTGATATTCTGGAATATCCGTACTGCCTGACTTATTTTTCAAGACATCTAGGATTTATAAAAGATAGATAGAGGATTCAGTTGAAATACAGAATTTCGTTCATTCTTCAGTACACACACTCCCTTTGTGAATTCATCTCAACTGCAACCTTCAAGATTCAAGATTCAAGAACCATGCACTTTCGGTTCTTCCTACGATTAAGAGACTTCTACAATTGGGGATTTTCTGAAATCCATCATCTTCGATTAATTGGATTTCATCTTTGAAGATTTCTACATTCTTTATAGTTTTGTGAGTTTTACAGATACTTATATTCTTTCTTATTACGGTTCGCTGAGTGATCCAAAAAGCTCAAAGGTTGAGAGGTGAACCTGAAAACCCTTAGTAGATCAGTTGTGATCTTGATTTTGTGTGATAATAAGGTTTGTTGAGTGATTCAGGAAAACTCAAAGGTTGAAAGATGAACATGGAAACCTTTTGTAATCCGTTTTGTGATAGTGGATTTGCTGTGCTATCCCGTGGGTTTTTCTCCCTGAACTAGGATTTTTCACGTTATATCCGGTGTTCATTTTTTTTCCTACTGATTATATTTTTGTATTCATCCAACAAGCAACAAATCAGATCAAGAATTATCAGTTAGAACTATAACTTTTTTTTACAGTGTTTGGTTCGTAATTTCATAACAAAATTGAATATTGATCAATTAACATATTCACCCTCCCTTTAGACTGTTTTGATGTAAATCGATTTTATTGTTTCTGATCCGTACAGATTTCCACGTATGGACTATAATCCAAAAACATCAATAGTCCATCATAGACGTCTAGGCCGAGCTCAAGCCCATCTCAGTTCCACACAAACAGATATGCTTGGAATTATTCTCTAGTTGATATTGAAAATAGTGTTCAGCATTTTGTGTTCGGTAATTGGGGTCGGAGGTCCCGGAAAGAACTCATTCCAAATTCCGATTCCCACTTGCGGTCATCAAATTCTCCTCTCCATCTCCATTACCTGAACCGAAACCCAAAACAATCCCCCAAAGATGTCGAGTCCAGCTCCAAACCCACCTCCAACATCCCACAACCCCTTCGAGACCCGAACCCGAAGCCCAAACCCTCACTCCGCCGCCCTACTAGTCATCGACATGCAGAACTACTTCTCCGCGATAGCAGCCCCAATCCTCTCGTCCCTCAACACGACAATCTCCCTCTGTCGCAAATCCAATATCCCGATCATCTTCACGCGCCACCGCCACAAGTCCTCCGCGGATCACGGAATGCTCGGGGAATGGTGGGGCGGCGACCTCGTCATCGACGGCACGTTCAACGCGGAGCTGATGGAGGAAGTGCGAAGGGAAGAGGAGGATCGTGTGGTGGAGAAGAGTACTTACAGTGCCTTTGTGGGGACGGGATTGGAGGAGATATTGAGGGGGATGGGTGTCAAGGAAGTGATTGTGGTCGGGGTGATGACGAATCTGTGTTGTGAGACTACCGCCAGGGACGCGTTTACTAGAGGGTTTAGGGTTTTCTTCTCGACGGATGCCACGGGGACGGTGGCGGTGGAGCTTCATGAGGCGACGTTGAAGAATTTGGCGTATGGGTTCGCGTATTTGGTTGATTGCAAGAGGATGAGCAAGGCGTTGTCGTGATCGTAGGGAGAGATTTGATAAGTTAGCTAAAGTTTTCAGCTAGTTTTCTGCATCAGTGCTTGCTCTTTGCGAATTTGATGTGTATGTTTCAAAAAAATATTACTGTGTTTCTTTATGCTGTTTCTTTTGTATATGAGTTATTTGATGATTTGAGAATGGTGAACCTATTTGGTGAAGGCTGCGCTGCTTCTTGTATTTGTTGGTGATGGTTGCGATTTTAACATAATTTGGGGTAATCCTGGAGGTAATGCTATCGCCAACTAGGATGAACTCCATCAATAGCTTTTAACTAGAAACCTCATGTTATACTCAACTAGGATGAACTACATGTGTTATACTCCTGTATGAGCTTGATTGCTTGGTCAAGTTTGGAGTTGTTTTTCTAACGGATGGATTGTATGGGCTGCTCATCACTGCTTTCTTGCTGGTTAGAAGTGTGATCAGATGGGTGAACTTTTGAGTTGTTAAACAGAGCGTACCAGGTTGCCTATCACTGCATACTCTTGTGAATTGTGATTTGTGTATTCCACTTATTGTATTCCTTTGAACGTGGTTATTTGACTTGTTGCTAATTTATGATTTGAGAATGGTCAACCTATTTTGTTGCCATTGCGCCTTCATCCCAACTAAAGGCGCAAGACAGCTTCTCCTGAGAATGACGCCCTGCGCCTTCTCTCATTACATTTTGAAAAAAGGTTTAGTTTGGGAATAACATCTTTGCGATCCTAGTTTGGGGATTTTGTTTGTAAAAAGCCCGAAAAAAATCCACTGTGCTGCCTCCCTATCTACCATGTGTTGGATTCCCTATCAATCAAAATCAACGATCACCCTCTGACTTCTCCGTCTATATCATCACAGCCAACGACGACTCCATCATTGACGTCTTTCTTCCCGTTCTCATGTTGAAGCCTGTTACATATAGACGATGAGGAGGTCAGTGCGAGGTTTTCTACTTTTTACAATTCCTGTACCCCTCTCCTCCATCGTCTCCGATAGGCTCTCTCTCTATCATGTCACAGATTTGGATTTGCTTGCAGCGATGAAGAGTTTGATGGTGTCCATCCAATTGAATTAGGGTTTTCGAAACATGGGTGAAATTTGGATTTCAAAGGGTTGCTTACTTCATCATGAGTCGATTGAATAAGGTTTTCCAAAACCAGATACAGAGACACAGTCACTCTATTTACTCTGGAAAGCTAATTCTCAGCACAATCCGTGGACGAAACAAAACGCCAAACACCCACTTGATTCACCGTCGTAATCATTATTGAAGCCGGAAATGGAATCATTGCTCCATCAGGCGATATGTGTTTGGTTTCTTCGACGTCGAACCGAATATCATACCCCTTTGTCATTTCCTGTTATAAGTCTTATCATGGTTTTCTAAACCGGTCGATTCAGGGGTCAAATCGGTCGAATTGTTCTGGTTTTGGCCAAACCGGTTACGATTCCTTGCTTGAATTGTCAATTCCCTATGAACCGGTCGTGAACCAGGATGAATCGGATGAATCAGGCCAGTTCAATCTCGAGTCAATCTTTATGTATCGGGTGAATTGTCGGTTTAACTAACTCTCACCTGACTTTCACCTAACCACTCATTTCTCTCCTGTTTCCCCTTGAACACCATATGAGAGATTGCCAATGATTTCCAACTTCCCGATGATTACCAACTGCCCGATCTTGCATCTGGGCACTAGTGAGAGAGAATTGCCGAGTAAGATGATACATAGCCTTCTGGATTTGTTTGTTTGATTGTTTAGTTATTGATTTAGTTTGATGAAAGACGAGATTTCAGCTCACGTGTTTTTGTTTTCCGTGTTGTAGAAGTTGTGGTTTTTTATCTTGATAATCTTCGTACGTGGGTTATATTAATTGTTATTGATTAAAAACGGGTTAATTAGTTGGTCTAATAAAGTGAGACGAAGTACTGTTATTTTTGTTGGTCGGTTAGTGTGGGTTGTATAAATATTTATTGATCCATAATGAGTATGCCCAATAATTGCTACATCTTTATATATATCAATTAGGTCATCTTTTCTAACCCTAATTGTGCTATCAAGCGGTCACTTATCTACACCGATCGTCGAGGGCAGCCATCGAGGACATTAGAAAAGTGGAGTCTGTTAACATCATTTATTCGTGATCAAGTTTTGCAGATCTGATCTATTCAACCGCGTATTCGTTGTGATCAATTTTTGTTGCGCATCTTGACGTTTAAGTTACGCGTATGATTGTTTTCAATCTCTATTTGGTATTCTAGATCTATCTATGATGATTTTGTGATTGGATTTGCCTACATGTGATATCAGAGTAAACATAGATGTGATTTAGAATCCATAAAGATATAAATTTTGGGAGTATTCCACTTGGTGAATCATCGGCAGATGAAAACTCATGTTTTCTTTGATGTTTATTATGGTGTGTTCCCTGATTTTTATTGGGGTTGATCTGATCTAATTTCTAAATTTTTGAATCATAAAATTTAGAATTCTAAAGTTATGGTTTTGAAAAATAAAGATGAGATCAGATTCTATTCGGGCTCTTTGCTTCTGGATAAGATGAGATTGTGATCTAGAGAGATGGTTCAGAATTCATAAAGTTAGAATTTGTGAATGTTTGAGACGATCAGATCTCAACATTCATATCCGAAACATTCATATTGGTCAATTTTGTCTCTCTGGATACTAGATCTGTAGTCATTTTTGCCCTGAGCTCTATGACATCGACTTTTCATTGTTCCCCAGTGCACTGTTATCGATTCATCAAATCAAACACAACTTTAGTGTGATTCAGGATTTATTTGAACTGTACGTGTGAGAACCTAAACAAAGCTATAATCGTTGATTGTAGATCAAATTAGAAATCATGAAGTCACGATTTTGATAATACTCTGAGGGTTTACAAAATTATATATACAATGAAATAATCTTGGTTCTTGAATTTCTAAAATTGAAATTCTGTAAGGTCGAGGCATTGAATTAAAGCACCTGGAACAAATCAAGTTTATGAGTTTGACATATCTATATCTTGTTGCTTCATGGCATGTTCCAATTA
>JAOVYX010015059.1:0-12616 GCA_035668315.1 Drosera spatulata | reverse complement strand
TCTTTGCTATAACAAGAACAACATTTTGATGCGCCGTGGTTCTGGTCATGGCAAGCGTACGTCGGCATACGATTTTGCTTCATGGCATGTTCCAATTATCTTTGCTATAACAAGAACAACATTTTGATGCGCCGTGGTTCTGGTCATGGCAAGCGTACGTCGGCATACGATTTTGGTCAAGAAACCCATTGAGTTGCGCTCTCTCATTAAGGCTTATACAAGGATTAAGATGTTGGGCACATAACCTTAGCGCCATCATGGAACCTAATGCATTAAGTTGGCTTTCGTCATTAGTTTTGCTTTTACTGGTTGTCCGTTTTCTTAAGGAAACATAGGAAAAATGGAAGAAGATGACTTTAATATTGGCCTAACTCTTGAGTATTTTGCCGAGCTGAGTTTGTCATGAGAACTTATGGCTTTGCTCTTGTTTTTTTGGTTGACCTGCTCATAAAGTGATGAATTAATTGACTCATGGCATGTCGAAATTGTCATTTACACATTAGGTGTATATTTTCTTGTTTTAAGAGCACTTGTCAGTTGAAAGACCCTAAACTTAATCCAAATTTGGTAAGCTGTTCAAGCCTAAATTGCATAGTATTAGTCTTGGAACTTAATATAATTTTTGAGCTAATAAAAGACATAATTTTAAGCTCAATTATTAAAGTTCACTACAAGACTAGTAACATGATTTTAGGTCATGAGTATTATAGTCGGGTGATGAAGGTTTTTTAAATCGCATCCGGATGGAGCGACTCTTTAATTCTAATATCCCTCAAGGATGTACATTTAAATGTCCATTAAGATTATGTCTTAATATGTGGACTAATTTGTACATTAGTTAAATATTTGAATCATGTCTCTTTTGATGGTTGGGTGACTCGTCGTTTAGCATGTGACTTGGGACGTTTTCGGATTGGAGTAACCACATAATTGATAAAATGAATGTGTTAAATATATGTTTTGGGTTGAACTCTTAAATTTTCTGATGGGCTATACGAACAAGCCATTAGCATTTATTTTGGGCTGTTTCATTTTAATGGACATCTGTATAGGGCCCATGACCTTGCGTCGCTAGTCTATATTTAACTTAGGATGACGCATTAATGTATAACGGTTAGTAAAACCTTAATGCTACAATATGTTTGCATATGCAGGTTGAACGACATGCATAACATGTGTGGTTTAATACTTGATATACCCCCATCAAATTCTCCCTATTAAACCACAATCCGATTATGTGAGTAACCTAAAATGTTTATCGTGGAAATGTTTCGGGTTTAAGTTGTAGTCCCCAAAGGGACCTTCTTTTTCGTATTCCTGAAATGTGTCTCATAAGGTTATAGGCTATATCTTGTTTAATACTTGATCATACTCCCAAAGAAGGTGGTTTAGTATTAATAGTATGAGGTTTGACATGGTTAGCATATGGTTGAGAGATAATTATCATTGGGATCTATACATCCAAAGGTGATAGAACATCTATGATTGGTTTAATTCTCAGATTCGCTACTATGTTGTGGAATACATAATTGTTTGTCATGCATTCGACCCACAAGTGTTTGCATAATGATGTCTGTGATCTCTGTTATATATGCTCATACAGTTTTGGAATGTACATTGATTACCCACATTGTATTATTTAAAATATCATTAAATTATGTCCACAATGTTAAAGTTCATTTGGAAGTTTTTATGCTTGATAAAACGAGGAACGTTGGGAAGGATTTGCTTCACTATTATTGTGGGAGTGTTTAATTGTGGGGAGATTTCAATTCGTGCACATATTCAGTCCAAAGGTGTTTATATGATAAAATTTTGGGATCTTCTGTATGTTTAATTGTATGTTATGAAAATTACACATCATCACAGTTTTATTAAGCATTATCAGTTGAGAGTTTTACATTGCGTGTCAAGCATACTATCCAAAGGAGTATGTTTGATTATACTGGTATTAGCCCTTTCCATTATTAATAGTACAAGTGTATGAAATCAATTCTTGTTACACAGTCAGAGAATACATTCTATTTATTGCCCATAAGGAAGATGATCTTGTGTCATCATAAGGTGTCTTTGTAATTTCTGTTCTCCACGATCAAGTGGGAGCATATATTCTATTGTGATCAGTGGAAGCAGACATGAAATATCCTTGTTTCCTATATGAGTTGCATATTGTAATGCTGTGTTTCTACTAGACGAGTCCATGAGTTTAAGGACTTATAGTTAGTGGATTCTATAGGTCTCGATTCTATCAAAGTTTGGAAAACAAGGATGTTTTTTTCACAGGCAGGGCAATATCCAATTTTGAGAAATAGAAATAATTATTCTCTCGACTATGCTGTTATGCATATAGCATGTTATTTCATATTATATCCTTCTATCAATAAACTTGTTTCGTGCTGCTGTTGTTGACTTATATGGACTCATGCATATGCATTGTGATATTAACTTGTATGTTGTTTATCAACAATATAGTATCACAAGAGTCTATGCTACAATAGAGTGTGTGGAACAAATGATAAGGTAGTCTCACCATTGTTCAAAGGCCTTTGTCCATGGGTCTTTTATGACATGTAGTTTCAACATTGATATTTGATACTTATCTATTTGTTCAGTGGGAGCATTTGAGGCTCTATTGTGCTATTTATATTTGTTCCAATGGAGTCAAGTAAACTGGACGCAGTTTATCATTTCAAGAACATGTTGGTGTTTTATGTATGACTTCATGTTATTCAAAGTCTCAAGAGTAATGTTACTCTTGAGCAAAGATTTGGGATAATAAGTTGAGCCTTAATATATGTCTTGGGACACATAAAGTATATCATGCGTAATACATAAGTCAAGACATATGACTTGGTTCATTAGTAACCAAATGATTTTCTCATTCGTACGTTGGTACATAAGGGAGAAAATCGTGTGATCGACAAGAGGATAATACATGATGTTTTCATTGGGGTATTACCCATTTTTCACACTACCATATTAAAATTCATGTTAGTAGGGTTTAGAGTTTTGTGACCATGGAAGGTCCTATGTCGCAACGAGAAAGATGCAGTTTTCGTCATGATCCTGAACTTGAAGCTCTATGGGACCGAATCGACTTAAAAGAGCGTCTCTAGAACAATGTTTTTCAAGCTGTCATGGCTAAACTTCCAAAATGTTAATTAGCTCAGGTTTTGGTTTTGACAATCAACTTGTTTTTAAAATGTTGCTTGTTTTGTTTTTGCTTTTGACAATTAATAAACCCAAGTGGGAGAATATAAGATTTATCTTGATAATCTTCGTATGTGGGTTATATTAATTATTGTGAGACGATGTGCTCTTATTTTTGTCTAATATGGGAACGGTTAGTGTGGGTAGGATAGATATTTATTGGTCCATGATAAGTAGGCCCAATAATTGCTACACCTTTATATATATATATATATCAACTAGGTCACCTTTCCTAACCCTAATTGTGCTATCAAGCGGTGACTCCTCTACGCTGGCTGTCGAGGGCATTAGAAAAGTGAAGTCTGTTTACATCATTTGTTCGTGATCAGGTTTTGCATATCTGATTTATTCAATCGCGTACTCGTTGTGATCAATTTTCGTTGCGCATCATGACGGTTATGGTACGCATATGATTGTTTTCAATATCTATTTGATATTCTAGATCTATCTATGATGATCATGTGATTGGATTTGTCTACATCTATGGCTTTCGGTTCTTAGGGTTGTTATGGCTTATGGGAATATTGGGGATTTGATTATGAAGCCACTCGACATTCTTCAATTATTTAGATTTTATGTGTTTTATGTATTAAGTGAATTCGAACTTCTATTTCAATGGTTTATGCTTTTTATATGATGCTTAAACTATTTAAGTAACAAAAAAGTGAATCGAAGTGAATCGGTTCGATTCACCCCTAAATCGATGAACCATACCGGTTTTGGAAAAACCGATTCCGATATAGTTTTCGGTTTGGAAAACCTTGAGTCTGATTTCCGAGGTAGTACCATTTTACCAAGTAGCCTAATCAACCAAATGCTTTATAGAGACACAGAAGTGAACTGATGATTCCTGTTCGGTTTCACTCCATGTGTGATTTTATTCTTTGTGCTTGAATTTCCTTGCATGGTTATTTATTTGGTATTATTGTGCTTCATGATAGACATCTTTATACAGTTGGAGAAAGTTGGCAACACTTCTATGCAAGCATTTTTTTTATATGATAGTGTAGAACAAGGATCACACCATTTTGGTGGTTTGTTTCTAAATTTCAGTAGGTCTTCATTTGCTGGGATAGAGACAAATGGTATAAAATAGTACTCATGTAGGAAACATAATGGTGTTATGTTACCTAATTATTACACAAACAAACCCGAGATCAAGGTTGTCGTTGAAGAGCTTTACATGTCAGAAGTCATGGACCCTAGCATCATTCAACAATCCAAATTTTACTTGGAGGCTTTAATTCAACTACTGGCAATTTGTTGAACTTACAAATGCATTTGCTCAAAACTTCCAATGTGAATGGATTCCTGAGAATGTATACCCCAGAATAATTGTTGCCACATTGTGCTTGCATAAGGCATACGGAGCTGTTCATACATTTTTCCTCATAAATTTTTCCATTGTGCTTTAGGAAATATCACAATGGATTATTAAAATTAGGAATTTATATCGATTGATTGAATTGTGTGTGAACTAACCATCTGATCATGTGAATGGCTATTCTTCGGATGGAAGAAGGGGCATTATGTATGCAGCATCTCTTTATACCATGATTCTTTTTCCATGATTTATTCATAGCATGTATTATGATGTAGACTGCAAGGGATGAGGCAACTTCTGCTTTAGGACTACTCCAACAGTTTGGATTGAAATGCGATCGCTTGGATCTGTTGTTAAAAGATTGAAGCTAACTCAATAAGAGATGGTCTATAAGCGGTTCATACCCTTTTTATGGATGTCCTTTAAGTATTCACATCCGATGATCTCCTTCATGGCTTTTTCACAGGAAGAGGTTGTTCATAAAACATGTTGACTTGCTTGGTATTGGGGTTTATGCAACAAGTTTGATAATTTTTACCTCATTTTAATAGTTTTTTCTATTCCCTTGTGATCTCTACCGTCAAGAATAGATCTAGATGTCTTTCATTGAAGCGTCTCAACAATCTTTCTCTACACGACATTCTTAAATGGGCTATCTCGTGCTTGTTCTTCCTTTACATCACTGCTTCTCTTCTTCGATGTGGGTACCATTGTAGTCCTTGTGGATAGGGCTCCATTTTTTCCTAGCTAAAGTTGTGGGTTTTTTTCCCCTCAAATTCATACATGTGTTTCGCTAATTTCTATAAGCTGATAATTTTGATGGGTGGCCTTCAGATTTTCATATTGAGTTTCCAATGCACTGCTTTTTAGCTGTCACGGTGGTTATTTTGGTTCATGGGAGAATTGTTGGATGTGTTTATGAGGTTTAGCGCTGATTGTGCAGGAATTTTATGCATATGGATAGGACGAAGATGGCATATGCATTGTTTGTTTAGAGGACACCCCATATCGTCAATGCGATCACTCCATTTATTGAGCAGGTAAATTCACCTGTAAAAGTGTATTATCTTTGTTGATTTTGATGTGCATTTGATGTAGTGCATTTTGGTCTAAGTTTAAACAAGATCCCTTCACTTTATCCTGTTACCAGAAATTAGATATGTTCAGCAGGACGTCCGATATGTCATCCTTCTTTTATGGTCTTCATCATGACATCGCGGAGACAAAAATACACATTATGGTCTTCTTTTGCGCCACTCCCTGTTGAAGTTGAATTAGCAGCAGAACTAAAAGCAAAGGATGATAATTAGCAAGGTAGTAAATCGTTTGTTTAGTTGACTGTTATTCTGCTTTTCCCTTTCCTTGCCGTATCCTTTGTCTTTTCCATGGCTCACCTTATGAATCGAATTTTGATAAATGCCCATGGATTGTTGTGTCTAGCAGTACCAATGATGTAGAAGAGGAAACTGCTGAGACCATGCTTCAGGTTGACAAAGGTCTACGACAATAGACAGTACTGAAAGTTGGGAGTAAAATCTGAACTTCCTATTTCGTCAATAAACTGGTTTTGTTAGCTTTATATAATTCTGTCAAGTTGGTAAGACTATCTCTTTAATGCATTGATATTTAGTATTCTTGAATGATCTTGGTCTCCATTATCCAGTTTCAGTAGGCATTAAAAACAATTCATCATCTCCGTCTGTTCCACGCAATACCAACTACAAATTTAGTCTCTAGATTTAATAATTTGATTTAAAAGGTAGAATCCTTTTGGATTCCTTATCCCAGAAAAAGTAACAAGCTAACCGTTGCACAAGATATTTCAATACGAATTCCAACTCTTCAATTACCTTAATTAACAAACTACTCAATAGATTTCTAATTATTAGTAAATCTTCTGTAATATCCATTATAAAACTAATAATCACTAACAACTAGATGAGCAATAACTGAAAACTCTTTGCATTGCTTCTTTAAACTCTATATATACATTTCTCACAGTTTTGATCCCCACGTGAAAATCCCTGGTAGCTACATCATAACAACTTGCTCATACACTGTCAACCGCACAAGGTACGTTGTACATGATGTGTCGAGCATTGCACTTAAAAAAAATTTAGAGTTTTTCACTTAACGGGAAAATAGGTTCAATGCATAGAAAATTTTAACTATTATTAGTGTATGGAGCCCGTTCCAATTGCATTTGCTGATATAGCTATTGCTGTTGACACTTTATCGCAGCTTTGATTGCATATTTCATCTATACTGTTCTGGAGTGGTTAATTCCATCCGTTTTGTTATAGAACACTGTTAGCTCTCATGTTTTATGTGTACTTGAACAGGACAAGACATACAACAGCGGCCACAAATGCCAAAATAGCGTAGCACTATAGCTTCATCAAAGAGCTGCACAATAACAAAAATGATTGGACTTGGACTATAAACGTAAGAGTCACAAGAATGTGACACGGAGCACCAAAAACACCGGGCGAAAAAACTTCATATGTTGTCTTCGCTGATGAACATGTTTAACTACAAAATATAAAATAATATTATACATAAATGTTTTTCGTATGGAGATAGAATCTAACATTGTGCAACACACTCTGTATCAACATGACCAGGTCCTCACAACAGTGCGCTCCAACATGCGGAAAAACCAGTACAAAGTATTCATACTGGAAGAGACTTGTATCAACAACATAAAAGTCATGCCGGCACCAGAGAGCTACTCACAGATCAAACATCAAGGCCATAGCTCTCAACAAATAAAAAAAAAAAAATGAACATAAATACTGAGGATACTGGACGTGCCTATAATTCAAGGATGAAATTTTATCTGCTAGATTACATCTTGATTGCAGCCAACATCAACAATGAGAAGAGATCCTTTGCTAAGATATGAATAGCAGAGCGATCCAAGTACAAAATAATGACAAAACATTTACTCAAGCTAACACAACTCTCATTGTTGCCACAGATGTTGAAGAACATTGGAGCCATGCAGACAGTTATCAATGTACTTCATAAAGTTAAGGGAACTCTTGTGAACCACAGGTACGTCACACATCATAACAGACTTACCCCTCCCATTACTACCTAAAAACAACAACTTGCGATATAAATATGACTTTTACGTATAACATGACCCCTAAAAATGAAGAGGCGCAATTCACCGTATGGCAAGCTATAGTGGAAGAGCTACTCAACATTCCTTACAACCATCTTTATCAGGAAGTTCTCCTTGCAATGATCGGATGTATTTGTCAAGTATTCAAAGGTAAGCTATGCTAAACCAATAAACTGTTGCATATTCCTGTTTACTACAAATGCCAGAAAGTGTACCTTTCTAAAGGGAGAAAACATAATGACATAGGCCACTACTATCTAAACACAATACAAATACAATTGTTCTACATCAATCTGGATACAGAAGAAACCAGACAATTGAAGCAGAGCGAAAATGTAAGCCGTAGCCTGATCATCATTTAACATGTTGTACGTTCAGCCGATGAATCAATAGAAGAGTTGAAAAAAAAAAAACAAAAAGAAACTAACGGTGGAGGAAATCCTGAATTATTCATTTTTGGCTGGGGTAAGAGTGACATATGCATCAACATATTGCTCTTACAATATTCACTTCTTTGAGCAAAAATATGTACAACCAACCCAAACGAAACCGAGTCGTTAGAATAATATTTGGCTAACAAAACTCCAATGCAGGCGACAGAATTCCTATGCACATGCAAAGCAACCATAGCTGAGGTATACCATAGCATCTCATGGTACTACAATGCATGCACCAAGTGCCGACGAAAGGTCAAACAAGATGGAGGAACAATGACATATGATTACTGTACAATCAAAGCACCAGTGCACAAGCAAATATAGGCGAAACTAATTTACTTACAATATCACATGCAAATTTACGCCTTACATAACAAAAACATTACATGCGCAAAACTTCAACAAAAGCAAGTACAAAATTACACTTGGCAACATGGATTCCACCGTTGCGACTTCTATCGTCCTTTTCAACAGAGAGGGTGAATAGTTACTGGGAATCCTAGCTACTCAACTAATTGCGGATGCAACAAAGGTAGGACTTAAAGCTACTATACAACACTGTTGAGTCAAATCCATGTATAGAAATTGAGTGATAGGCAAACCCTACACTCGTTGTTTGAAAAATGAGCCTGCAATGGGTATGCAGTAAGGATGATTCAGAAAGAAATACAACAAGATTGGTTCAGAGAGGAACACAGTAAGGCTGGTTCAGAAAGGAATGTAGTAGGACTGATAACATTGAGGTTATAAGTAAAGGGACAGTAAGACTTGGGCATTTGGGTTTCTACTGTAAGAAATGATTTATCCTGGATTGCTTTTGTATGAAAAGGGTTACTACAGTAAGGATGAAGGACAGTAAGGCTTAATTCAACAGAAATGTCCAAATGAAGTCAAGGATCACATGTTGCCTTTTGCACTTTGTTAGTGTCTTTTCCTGAATAAAAAACCAAAGGTGACGGGTTTACGAATATGGTTTCAAGGTGACATGAAAGTACTGTCTCAAAGAAAGTACGACTTCAGCAACTGCTACAAACTTAGGATTGCCTATAAATACAAACACAATGTCCAAGATTTCACAACTTTTGAATTTCTAAATCTCGTTTGCACTGAAAGAAAGACATAAGGCTTAAGTGAACTGTGTGAGAAGTTGATAACTGAAGATCTGAGCCAGCTATTTAAAAGCAAGATTTAAAGTAAGGATTAAATCGTATCAGTGGTGGACAAACGATTGCAAAAGGTTGTTTCGAATCCTCTGAGGAGAAGAAATGATCTTGTAATTGATCTATATTTTCATTTTACATACTGTAAGGTAACAGCTTGATTCTGAGTCTAAGATAATCATACGCAGTACTATTCTCTTGGCATATCACATTGATAATCAAGGGAAGATTGGAGTAATGGATATAGCCGTATTTTAGCTATATAATCTAACCAGTATAAAAACTCCTTGTGTCCTTACATTAATGCTTTCATTATCTTTAACCCTACTGGTAGTCAACTTCGATCAGCATTAAATTAAAAGGAATCAACATTACTGCCGTAAAATTTTGTATTAATGTAGTAAGTTTAAGACAACCTTGTTGTCTAACCGAGCTTTGGTAGTTTGACAGTAAAGCTTTGAAATAGAGAGACTATTTATCCCTCCTCTAGTCTCATAGTGGGACTTTCAATTGTATCAGAGTGAAACTTTCTAGGCCTAACGGCTCTCGGAAAGGAACTCTACTGTTTTAGCTTCCAAAAAAGTTACTGATATCAGTTTTAAGAATGCCAGATGCCAGCAGAGTCTTCATCCCATATGATGCTATCCCCCTCTGTTCAAGGATCACAAGTTCAATAATTGAAAGGCTAAAATGATATTTCATTTCAACCAAGCCGATGAACGAATGAGAAAGGCTATTGTTAGGAATGTGCAATCCCTCCATTTTGTATAGAAATTGATGAACAAAACTTAGAAAGAAATTATGTATGTATTAGATGCTTAAGATGTAATAGTTAGTCAAGTAGTCGCAGACTAGCGCCGCAGATGCAGCAGAGTGCAGCTAGGTACAGCAAAGCAGCAGGGCACAGAAGTGCAGTAGAATGCGGACGACCTGAGTGGTGCAGACTACTAGAGGGACTAAAATTTACATTCCAAAGATCAATCACATACAACAGCAAAAGGTCTCAGTATTCTCATGATCTAGGATCCTTCCTGTGTTCAAGGCCTGTTCCAGCAGCAAAGAGAAGTGAGCCATATTGCAGTGCAAGTATGCAAGTTGAATTGCAGAAGACTGAGTACAGTGCTGGGTGCAAACGAAGCTACACTAGCAGGCTGAGCAGATGAGGTCTAGAAGCTGTTGAGTGGGAGCTGAGTTGTAGCAGACTGGCTGCAGTACTTGGTGCAAGTGAAGTTGCAGAAAGACTGGATATGAAGACTATGTAGCAAAGCTCATGCAGTTGAGGTGCAGCAGAGGCTGACAGCAAGGCTGGAGTAGAGGCTGCAACAGAGGCTGTGAAACAGAAGCATTGCAGCAGAGGCTGTGCAGCAGAGGCATGCAATAGACCTGATGCATGAGGTTGGGTGCAATATGAGTTATGCTGGAATGGAAAGGAACAAGGAAGGGATCAAAAACGAGAAGCTGAGGAAAAGGTGATGTGTACTGGATCAGAAAAGGTGAAGACAAGTCAGTCTACTGCAGTAGAGGACAAAGCTGTCACTATCAGATAGTACAGTCACGGGTTCTGGTTCTCTGAGCCTATAAAAGGGCACTCACAATGCAGAGAACAAGGAGACGAGTCTAAGAAAATTTGAATATCATTGAGAGCTTTCAAAAAGAAGAAAAGCCTTGGAGACTCGCTGTGCGTGTGATGAATTGAAGATTCAGGATTTGTGAAGAAGGTTCACTAGTCTGCAAGTGAAGAAAAATAACTGTAGCAGAGTACTACAAGATCTAGGTTCTTCATCCTTTAGTAAGTAAGATCTTGTAAGCCAGAAACAAGAACTAGTGAACCTCTTCTTGCCTTGACTACACTAGTCACCAAGGGAAGACTGGACAAAGCTTCTGTTACTTGTTGGTAGCAGATGTCTGAACCAGTATAAAAATCTTGTGTCATTTACTTTTTCGTACTGATTATCACTCCTATTACTGTTAGTGAAGAACTTTAAATCCAAAGAGACAAGCTTCACAAAGCTAAAGTCTCAACTGCAGAACTTTCGTATTACTGCAGCAGACTCAGGCAGTGCAGACTAGCCCATAGCTTCACTACACTGCCTGGAGAATTTTTGAGAAAACCTATTCACCCCCCCCCCCCTCTAGGTTATTTCTGGGACTTTCAATTGGTATCACAGCCTATCTTTCCAGACTTAACAATTATTTGAAAGAAAAGGTCACATCTTTTTACATCAATCTGTAAAGAAGTTACTAACAGTTTATTATTGTGAAGATTCAATCATGGCTCCTCCAAAGCTACCGAAGTGTCCAAATAGTGGAGAGCCACCTTCCTGCTCCTTCGATAAATTCAACCATTGGAAATTTAGAATGCTGGCTCATCTGGATTCCATTGATGAAAGAGTGTATGGTATTATAACAGATTGGCCTTATGTTCCAAGAATGCTAGATCCAATGGATGCCACTAGAGAAGTTGACAAGCCTAAGTCTCTGTGGACGAGAGACGACTGGGATCTGGTGCTGGTAAACAGAAGAGCCAAGAATCAGATATACAACGCTTTGGACGACGATATGTTCGAGATCGTGGTTCACACCAACACAGCAAAGGAAGCATGGGAAGCACTACTGCTGAGAAATGAGGGCACAAACAAGATTCGGAAAAATAAGAAGGATGTCCTCATGCAGCAGTACGACTAGATCTCGATGAGAGCCAATGAGAACCTTACGAGCTTTTATGAAAGGTTTAATGTTCTCATCAATAATCTCAAAACTTTAAGAAAAACCTTCGATAACAAGGAGGTAAACCTTAAGTTCATGAAATCTCTCGGGGGAGGCCTGGGGGACGAAGACAACAGCTATTAGAGAGTCGAGAGACCTTGCCAAGATGTCATTGGCACAACTCTTTGGCGTTCTGCACATCTACAATCTAGAGGTGGAGCAGAAGAAACAGATAGATGAAGCCAAAAAAAAGACACTGGCGTTCAAAGCTTAGGAAAGGATCCTGAACACTGTGACAGAGGAGGAAAGTTGCAGCACCTCGTCTACGAGCGACAAAAGCATGACTAAAGAGGTAGCACTCATGGGAAGGAAATTTAGAAAGCTCTTAAAGCAGAAGAATATGAAGAAACTAAGTGCCAGCAAAACTAAAGAAGCAGACAGAGATGTCTACTACAACTATGGAAAACCAGGACACTTTGCTGCACTCCAGACGACCGCGACAGGACTCGTCCGCACACAAGAAGAAGAAGGACCTAAAAGGAACCTTCAACAAGAAGGAAACGGCAAAAGTGTATGCTGCAAAGACTTGGAGTGACACAGACTCAGATGAAGAAGAAACGATCTCAAATGTTCAACTGTGTCTCATGGC
>JAOVYX010015058.1:0-29428 GCA_035668315.1 Drosera spatulata | reverse complement strand
TGGAATGCTGTGAAGTGGATTATGCGATACTTGGCTGGAACTACAGATTATGACATCTTATTTGATGGCCAGGTTGCAAAGAGTGATGTAGTTGGCATGGTAGATGCAGACTATGTAGGTGATTTGGATTCCAGGAGGTCTACGAGTGGGTATGTTTTTACGTTCTGTGGTGGACCTGTGAGCTGGAGATCTGTGTTGCAGGATATGGTTGCGTTGTCTACCACGGAAGCAGAGTATATGGCATTGACAAAGTGTGGAAAAGAGGCGTTGTGGTTGAAGTATCTGGTTGAGGAACTTGGGTTCAAGCAGGAAAAAGTTGTTCGCATGTTATGTGACAGTTAGAGTGCAATCTACTTGGCAAAAATCCGGTGTACCATGCTCGGACGAAGCATATCGATATTCGTTATCACAAGATTAGAGAGTGGTTGAATTCTGAGGCTGTAGATTTGCAGAAAGTTCACACAAAGGAGAATGCGGCAGATATACTTACCATGATAGTTCCCAAGATCAAGTTTGAGCGCTGCTTAGACTTGATCAACGTTTCTTCATGCTGAGTTTGTGGTGGACCATCCTCGCCACGCGAAGGGGGATATGAGGACGTGCCAGGCTGTGACACGGGAGTTCGTTAGTGAGTTGCTCTGGTATGGATCGTGAAGTAAATGACAAAGATGGAGATTGTTATTTATTTGGCATTGACTTTTTTGATTTTTTTATACCCTATAAATAGACCCTTATTGTGTAGAAAATAAGATAAGAGAGAAACTAGGGTTTGCAGAGCGATACACAGGAGAGAGCGATCTCAAAAGAAAATCTCTGTGATCTGATTCCCTTTGATTAGTGAGTTTTCTTCCCGTGGGTTTTTTCTTTCACTTGAGGGTTTTTCCCACGTAAATCTGGTGTCGTTTTTCGTTCTCGTTATTTATCAATTGTGCTTGTGAATTGATCGATTGCCTGCTAGATTACAATTTTGAGATTGTCTCAAGGTTTAAATTTCAACACTTAACTTCTCCCAGATTTTCAATATTTTTTCTTTTGCGAAACATCTTCTGAGGGTTTTCCTTTTTGCGAACAACCCCTGCCAGAGGCCCTCCAAAGGAATATTCAGATCCACCGAGTTTATCTAGGAACTTGGGGAACGAGGGTGACCCTTTTGCTGTTGCTGAGATGTCATACAACTCTTCCCCTCGAATGTCATGATTAGTTTTTCAGACGTTACCGGTGGAGCTTGGGGAAATCAAAGCTACCTACGGGTTATATGATTGTTACGACATTGAGCTCCCGACCTCATCCGATTTGCTACGGATTTCCTTCAGACCGACTTCCTGTTTATATGAACCTCTTTAAGCCTGGCCCCCATCGTTTAAACATGACCCCAATCATGTTTATTCCCAACTCAATTTGATTAGTCATGATCGGATTTTTTATGTATGGAAAAAGCTGTAATGCCTCAACTTCCACGTCGGATGTCACGTGGGCATAAAGTCGTCACGGATTACAAATCTAATCCGTGCCAAGACCAAATAATCCAAATGAGTTTAGAGGTATAGAAATTAAAAAACTATATATACAGCAAACACATTAGTAATTTATAATTTCCAATACCTGTTTAAGTTATGACATTGATATCAAAAATAGTATAGGTAAAATGTTACATTAGGCAAAATAGTAGTTTGACCTGATATAATGTCCAAAAATATGTGAGATTATCTACATGATTGTAAGCTCGCAATATGGCCCTTCAGGGACATCTGAACGCATACTTACAAATGAAGCACATAACCATGACCAAAAAAAGCTTAACAACTTAAAGTATATGAATTTCATTTGCGGGGGGGTTTCCTTAACGGTTATGGAAACCGTCGAAAGTCCCTAAAAACGTTTTTATAATAGAATAGAAAGATTTAAGTGCCATATTAAAACAGTATTGTTTTATAACGTTTTATACGTCTTCGTATCACTTTAAGAGTTTTTCTTTTGTATTTGCTTATGGGTTCATGACTCAACTCGAAAGACGAACTTCAAGGATACGATTGACTCAGAGTACAGAGATAGAATGTCAATCGTCAACCAAAATATACCAGGAATTCACATTCATTTCCATTTGATCTACTACATCGCGTGTTTCGCACATTGCACCCCTTGTGTCTCTCAATGTGGCTCGCGATACCGCCATCGAGAAGGGTCTCTCTATAGAGAGTCATCCAATGATCCCATCAACAATGGTATTAGTGCCGTTGTATGCATGCGAAGAGGATGAATTCGCTACCCACCGCTCTCTAACTAGTCCTCACCTGTGACGATGATACATAAAATAACATAAGCAAACACTAATGGATCCAATCAGCACAGTGAAAATAGATCATAATTTAACTATATATGATCGTACAAATATCATAGACAACTATCTTTGATGTCGAAAAGATTTTTCACTTATGTAAGTAACAATTTCAGGTTTATCATATATCAGGATTGATAAGCAACAGAAAAACACATAGAAGTGTATACTCAGAAAGCACACACGTGCATATTTCTAATACAAAATATTTTGAGGATACAGACACAAAGACACTGGGTGTATAGCTCTTATTCCTTATTTGTAATGTTACTACCAGAGCATGTTTTCTCAATGTCACTTGATGACACAACACTTTACTGTTATGAATTTCATTCATTATTTTCTTCCGTACTCTCATCTATAAGTGCATCGTCATGAATATTAAGGTTCTTCCATTTATAATAGCAATATTGTCAGAGTATATAATGTCTTATATTTGACCATTATTCCCAGTAAATCAACCATCAAAATGTAAAAATTTAGTAATAACGCATACATCATCTTACAACCTCATCTCTACCTACTACAACATAACATCAAATATATAGGTTCTAACACTATATAACTGGTATCATGATATATCGCGCGACAACATCCAATTTCTCAGGCGTTGTGAAGAAAAATACTATGATACGGATCACCCCTCCAATGAGCGTAAGGTAGAAAGCTATTATAAACAGCACTCCAAAAAAGGATTTCACCACTTGCTTGATTATCGGATGCATTGTATTTTTGTTTGATGATTTATAAGAAGGATTGGTCCTTGAACCATGAAAGAGTTCAACGGGGTTTCGCTCCTTATTTATACTACTTAGAGTATAAAGGGAATCAAAGTTATAATCTAGGTAAAATCTAAACTTTCTTATCTCCATGAACATGTAGATATATCAAAGTGATCCAATTGTCATGCGTGGATAACTTTGTCAAACAAGACAAACGAGATCTAGATCTGATATCCCAATCTTTGACACAATCTGAATTCTCATTGTCCTATCATATTATCATAATTGTTCAGTTATTGATCCATGTCGAGTTCAACCTAATCTAACCCAGTGTTTTTATGTTTGTAAGAAGTTTTTTCAAGGAGAAAAGAGCTTGTATTTATAAAAAACTAAATCAATTATAATAGTTTTAGTGGATAATTAGTGGATAATTAATTTAATTTAGATGGAGTAGAAATTGACCTAAAGAAAAATAAGTTCCAAAATTAGGTTTAGGTCATTTTCGTATAAACATGGTATTTAAGACTATATTTCCCCGTATTTGCGTATTAGGGTTATATTTCATTCATATTTTATATTTTTTTCTTATTATATCGTCAAATAAGTCTTTTAGCCCCGTTAAATAAATTATAACGTATGATTATTTATTATTCACGTTAATTATCGTGAAACTGAATTTTACGGATTTTTTCGGTCCTTATCATATTTTTGTGCATGATTTTTGACAAATGAATTTTATAATCTCATTCTATAAATTACGACGTTCAGTGATTTACAGTTTTTGTTATTATTTGAGAAAATAAATTATTTCATATTTTTTGGATTTTTACAGTTTTTATATTTGAATAGTATTGTATAGTTAGAAATTAAAATAGTTGAAAAAAATATTATGTGGTTGAGCATTAACGTTGAAAAAAAAAATCTAAATTTACATTCATAATATTGATATTATGAAAATTATGAAATAGAAAAAGCCTTAACTATCTTTGATTAAATAATATGGATCACATCATATGGATCATACTTTGATTCGATAAATACACACAATTAAAAATTTTAAATTTTACACTGATGGAGTAATATGGAGGCATGGAGTAATATGGAGTGGCATTTAAATTGAGATCGAGAAAGTAATTATAGGAGTATATGAGAAAAAAGCAAAATTGCTTTTTGTGGAAGCTAGCAAAGCACGAATGCATGATGATGGTGTCGGTGTAGTGATAAACCAACCTGACCATGCATGCACTGAACAAACTGATCACTGATGAGATAGATGCTCGGGGAATATCATGGCCTACGATGTCGATGCCTAGCTATGCGCACTGCAATTGTTTTTATTGGTGCTGCTCCATGCTCATCATGAGCTGTAATTTGCACGCGGTAGAAATAATACTCCCTCCCTCAAAAATAAAATTACAATCATTTCATTTGATATTCTTCATTCTAAAAAATTTATAATATTTTTTTATATTAAGATATTTTAACATAATTATAATTTTATCATATTTAAAAAAAATTTATAAAAATATACAAACATCATATTTTTTATTTTGTATCACATCAATTTATCTTTTTTTTTTTCATTTTTCTCACTCACACAAGTCAAAGGACAAAAGAATCTTTACAATGATACTTATGTATTGAATTTATAACGAATGATTAATTTGTCATTGTAAATATGTGTGAGAGAGAAGTGACAAAAAAAAAAGTATGACTTTCTGTTCCAATTTAATTACAACCGTTTGATTTTGTACGCATATCGATGCAAAATTTGACACGCGCGCAACGATGATCAAACGTAGTTTTTTTTATAAATTTATCGTGAAATATCAATAGTTGTATAAGTTACGTATTTCAACTTAATATATGTTACGGGACGATCAGACGTAATTTGATATGAAAACGAGACTTACATTTATACGTATACAATAATACAAAATACATATATGTTGTAATTAAATTGGGACGGGGGGAGTAGGATGAGTTGATGTGATATAAAGTAAAAAGTATAGATGTTTGGATATGTTTTTAAAAAGTTCAAAATACTCCCCCCGTCCCATATTAATTGTTAGGTGTTGACCTGGTAAATAAATTTATGTGAATGTTGAATTTGTATAGATTTTGATGAAAAAATAATATTTTTTTTTGTGATAATGAAGTTTATTATAACAGTAAGGAGTTAATTGGTGTATTGTCACAGATGAGATTCATATGTTTTATTATTTTTTTTATGTTAAAAGATAACAAAAAAAAAGAAAAAACAGATGACATTTATTTTAGGACGATTCAAATAGAAAACTATAATAATTAATATGAGATGGAGATAGTACGAAAGTTTTGCTAGCAAAGGAGTAACCTTTATGAGAAATCTAAAATAAAAGTGTTGATAATTTTATTGGGATAGAGGTTAGGGGTAGTCTCTCCATCCTTTAAATTAAAAAACACAACTTTAAATTGTTGAATTTTTATTTTATTTTATTTTATTTTTTGAGAAAAAAATCACTGACAATTTATTGAGATAAACTTTAACCGTTGTATGGGATGATTAGAGTTTATTTTATATAATTTTTTCGGGAAACACTTATCATATTATAAGTGATTAGATTATCATACGGTTGAAATGATGCTACGATCAAACATTAGTAACATAAGATTAATTACGACATACGCAACAAGGACATTTTTGGAGGGTGGATGGCACATGTCTATAGTACATTATTCAGCAACAAAATCGATATATGCATGTTGTTGTTGCAGGCCACGTCTTCAAAGTTGTATGGTTTTTCATGGGAAACACCATCATGCACATCGAGACCCCTACATGTTCGTTTCAATGCTTTCATGTTTATTTCTTTATCATTGGCCACGACATGCAAATTACTAGAACTTAGGAAGTATTATAAATTACTCAATGTGGATTCATTAGAATATACTCAACTATCATATGACAATGTACTTGATTATTACACATGGGACGTCAACTTCCCATGCTCTCATCATGACGTGCTTCCTATGTATTCACCTTGTAACCTTTTTTAAATTAAATATTGTTCTCTATTTGCTAGTAATCCCTATTTAATTAGGGAAACTTTGAAACTTAACACCAAGTACTATCCCAACTTTATTTTATGATTAGTTGAAAGTTATACTCAATCACGTAGTATGAGGAATCAGCTCGATCAAGTGAAATTCTGGGCTGATGATAAAAGATCAACATGTACCTTATCACATTCGATTTAGAAACATGATCTGAAAATTAATTCAAAATAGAAAAAATAGGTAAAAATTTTAATCATAATGTCATTAATTTATACTAGTAGTATATATAAGGGTTAACATTTCAATATATATAAATTTCAAAAAAAAAAAAAACATTTCAATATATATAGACTACTATAAGGTCTATCATAATGTCATTTTGTATATATTTATATACTAGTATTATAGATCGATACTAAAAACACATAAGTAGTACCATAGTCAACCAATGTAATACTTGGATAAAAGAAGAATATTCATTCTAATCTTATTAATAATGGAAAAAATCACTCTCAAGTAATCTTAATCATAAGAATACAAAATATAGTCCTAGTAAACCAAGAGGGGATCAAAACAAAAGTTGAAGACAAAGTGCATGCATGATTGTTTGTCATCACTCTAAGCAAAAAGGGCATTTGAATACTCTAAAGTCTCTCGTCTTTTTGGGTTACGTTTTCTATATGCATAAGGCAAGTGAAGATCGAAAGGTTAACGTTTGGTTTGGGTCATGCATCATGAAATTCCTTCCACTTTCATATATTCGTGGGGACCATATTTGGACGTCTCATGCATTCCATGAAATGTGTAGGACTAGGGATAAGACAAAAATCTCACTCAAAAAGGCTAAATCATGCTTCATGACGTGAATATTGCGTTTTGATTATGCACATAAAATAGACAAATTAATGCTCCATTAATTAGTCTAATAAAAAATATAACATTTATCTATGTATGATGCCACGTTTTAAAAATAACATTTCGTAGAAAAATGACAAATACACATAAAAATCAGACTCTAGAGTGCTGCATTTTTCATTTGGTGGGGAGCATGCATACTACCCTACTCCCTCCGATCCAATAAAATCAAGACGTACATGTATTTGTATTTTAATGATTCAAAAACATATTTTGAAAACTTCTTAATATCATCTAATAAACTGGTGAAATATTTGACGGTTGTATTTCTTTTTAGACGAAAGGAGTAGAATATTTTTTTTCATAAACCTGAGGATGAAGTAAATAGTTTCTCTCTATGTCCTACAAAAATTTTAACATTTTCAAAAAATTACTTCAACATTTCCAATAACTTATAATACTACATTTAATGTTACACGGGGTATCTAATAATGTTATTTTGATGAAGATAAAGCATTATTTTGATGAGCTTTGTTCTTATAATCCCTTCATCCCATAAATTTAACAACGTTTTGACTTTACACGTATGTCGATGTAAAATTTGATACACGTCCAACGACGATCAAACGTAATTGTTTGTAAATTTATCATGACATATTAATGGTTGTGTAAGTTATATACTTTAACTTAATACATGTTGCGGAACGATCAAACATGATTTGATATAAAAACGAGACTTGTATTCATACGTATAGAATAGTGCAAAATATGTATATGTTGCATCTTTCGTGGGATAGAGGAAGTATTACATTTAATGTTATATGGAGTATCTAATAATGTTATTTTGATGAAGATAAAGTATTATTTTGATGAGGTTTGTTCCTATACTCCCCAATCCTATAAACTTTATAATGTTTTAACTTTGCACGCGTGTCGATATAAAGTTTGACACACGTGCAATGGCGATCAAATATTTTTTTTATAAATTTATTGTGGCACGTCAATGGTCGTGTAAGTTATGTATTTCAATCTAATACATGTTGCGGGACGATCAAACGTGATTTGATATAAAAACGAGACTTATATTCATGCGTATAAAATAATACAAAATACATATATGTTGCATCTTTCATCGGACGGAGGGAGTATTACATTTAATGATATACGAAGTATCTAATAATGTTATTTTGATGAAGATAAAGTATTATTTTGATGAGCTTTGTTTCTATACTCCCTCCATCCTATAAATTTTGCAACGTTGTAACTATACATATATGTTGATTTAAAATTTAACACATATACAACGACAATCATACATAACTTTTAATAAATTTATCATGATATATCAATAATTATGTAAATTTATTATAGATACTGAGAGTGTATCATTTTTGAATACAGGAAGTACGTAGCGTTGAGATGTTTGACGTCGTTGTCTCCTGACATCGCGCAGGTAGAGGAGAGTATTTAGTAATGGCGAATAGGGACAGACCGCAAGCGTCCAAGCCAAGAGAATTAGCACCAAAGCTATCTCTCTGCTCTCTGCACAGTCCACCTAGCTGGCTATCGATCTCTCTAGCTAGCTAGGTTCCATAGCCACTAATCATCACCACCACCATCACGACACTGTCTCCATTGTACCCATCACCACAACACTGATCCATCCTCACACTGTTCCGACTCGATCTCTCTTCCTTCTTTGTCTCCATATCAACTTCATAATTACTCATCCTTGTTTCGTACCAACAAAGGGATCGATTGAGATCGATATGTGATTTGATGGATCAGATTATGTATTTTGATTGAAACACGTTAATCTAATATTTGATCATGTTCTACCAGCGGTACCATCGGAGAGCGCCAACAAAGTGGGGGTCATGATCATCAAGCTGGTGCATGGTATGGTTCCTGTTCACAATGCAAAGCCACCACCAAGAAACTGCAGAATCATCTTCCTCGTCTTCGAATCAAAACACCGTCACCGAATCACCTGCAGCCGCGGGTGCGGGCCCTTCAGGATCCGGTTGGCTCCGACCAGATAACCAAGACCAGGGCTGGCTCAGACTGGGATTAGCGACTCCAGATCATGAGCAACCGTCAAAATCCGGCAACAACGACGACGATCGTCATCAGGCCCACCAGGATATGGTCGTCGTCCTTGACCCAAGACCAATAATTGCAACAGGCCCACCAGGACTCCATATCCTGCCGCCTGTTCCCGGAGGCGACGCCGGCCCTTCTACCCCAACCAACTTCCAACCAACCTCCATCATTCCGTCTCAGTTTCCGGTCGGTGCTCCGAGCACAAGACACGCGCCACCACGGACACTGCAATTTACTTCAACTCCCAATTACAATGCCGCCGCCGGTCAAACGTCGACGGAGCAATCTCAACAAACAGCCCAGTATTGGCCCTTCGGGCCCACCGTGAATCCCCAGCAGATGCAGTTGTTGCCTTCAACCGCCGCTGGGCCCAATTGGGGCCCACCCCCTCCCGTTGGGCCCTTTCTCACGGGCCTTTGTCAGCCTATTGCGCCACCGGCTGCTGGGCTCTCTGGGCCCCGGTCGTCGATGACGAGGGGCTCCGATGTACGGTTTATCTTCGACCGGCCCCGGAGACCCCACGCCGGGATTTGGTTTCGCTTGCTAGCCTTGCGGAATCAGTGAGTATATTTCACTTCCATGCCATGGCTTCATTACTGTTTGTTTCTTTTTTAACTATAGTTACTGTTATATACACATTCAATTATTTAATATCAAAATCAAAATTTACTCAAAATTTCGACTGTATGACAGTTCTGTCCATGTTGCCATTTATTTCGCGAGATGCTAACTTGGTTTGTTGTGCGGTGTCGATGACTGAATGCAGGGGTAGGGAACCATTTTTGCCTCAAGTAGCCAAGAGTTATCTAAGCATTAAGTGAGTATTTATACACATAAAATATAGTATCTACACATCCATTTATTTGTAACTATTCATAGTGATGAAATATTGATGCATAGTCATGTTTCTTTCTTGGTCATGGCTAGAGAAGGAAGGATGACAGTCGGATTGGTGATCAAGTATCTTGTTCACAAGCTCGGCTTGGATAATGAATCACAGGTAACATCTAAACATAGAAATGGTTCAACTTCGAAGTTAAAATTAATACTTTTGGCTTTGCTTAGGTAATAAAATTTCCAGAAATGTCATATCATTTGTAGTAGTGTTTGCTTTCCATTTTGAGGCATGGGTTTTAATATCTGGTACTTCTATAGTCCTATTTTAATATTTCTTGTTGGTTGGTATAACTGTGCTGGTTGATAGAAGCAGCCCAACTAAATGGTGGTTGTTTTTCTCAAAATAATAAAAATCAAAATCAATAATAGAAACGAAAAATCAATAATCAAAATAAAAAAACACCTCATGCATTTATAATGTGTTTCTCTAAAAAAAAGATTGAATACAATAATACAATCAAATAGAAAATAGAAACTGAAAATTATTATTTTGATTTTCAGATAACAAACAATCATGTTTCATTATTCAATGAAACGAAAATAGAAAACAAAAACGATACAAAATAGTCTCTAATAATGTCTTAATACTCTTCTTTTCTCGTATGTCTAATTTCAACATAATATTTGTTTGCTTTTAGATTAATACTGAAATGTTGTTCATCAAAATTTTATGCACTCAAATCAATTGTCACCTGAAGAGTATAATGATAGTAGTACTTATCAATGTTGTACTAAGATTGTTCTAATAAATGAACAGCCCCTGGAGAACTGTTTGTCAATTAATTACTTAGAACATAATGCAAATATACAGGAGGAAACATTGCATGCACGACAGACTCTTAATTGACCAACGCTTAGGATGTTTGAGTTCATTGAATACTGCTTCAAATTTATATGTTATTTGAGATCATTATTCCTAGGAGCAAATTTATGAAATGCATACTTTTTTTTGCCTAATGCAGGTAGAAATAACATGTAGAGGACAGCCACTCGCACCTTCCTTGACATTACAGCATGTTAGAGATCATATTTGGCGGTATTCGATTATAACAACAGATGCACAACCACTACCACGACCGCGACCAGATGAAATAGTGACGTTGCTACCTGACTCCTCAACCGCCGATCATCTTATGGTCCTGCATTATGGTAGAAGCCCTTCCTCGTCGTAACATATATTGCTCAAAATTTTTGGTGAGCTTATAAATTCTAACATCAAGGAACAATAGGCCATCCTCTTGATTATTGTCAGCACGCTAATGCTGATTCCCTCAATTATGAATTCTTTTTTGGCTGAAGGTTAGGGGAATTATGTATTCCTTCAACTACGTATTCTTTTTGGCTCACATTCTTTCCGTTATACTAGTATATGTCGACGTCGATTATAATGTCGTTAAGATTTACTGTTTATGTAATTATGAAATTAAGTTTCTTTTGTTGATATGCTGGGAATATCTCTTAAGTTTTTTGGTTTTTTATGCACAATATCAAGATGACATGTTGGAAAATTGAGTCCATAAACCAATGGGTTAATGTGTTAATGTCACGGCCTCCAGATCTAGACCATACATAAATCACTTTGAGCGAGCTTGGGCCCTAGCTTTTCCAGTCCTTTTAGAAGCCCAACCTACAGTTGTTCAATGGGTTGACCCAGCTACCTATTTGGGTAAGATGGCTCATTTCGTATCCTCCTTGGTACCAAATCCAATCATAAACTATATATGATATTATATTTATAATTTGAAATTAAAATATAAAAAATAATATTATAATTATGAGCAAAAAATGATATTATAATAGAACTTAGTTAAAACCAATTCTATAATTAGAGTGAAAGATAAGTGTAGTTATCATTTCCATATTATCACTTATGATTATTTTTTTTCAAGTTTTTTCATTTTCAAAAAATTATGATGGTTATAAATTATTTTAAATAATAAAGAAATATATAAAAATATGTTTGAAAAACATAATAAAATATAAAAATAAAATATTCGATGAAAAAACGGTAGGTATAATTTTGAAAATGTATGACTTGCTTTTACGCATATTATTTTACACTCAACGTTAATAGATACTGAAAAAAAGCACTCAAACCCCCTATATTTTGTGACTTTGGCAGATTGACATCACGATCTTTCAAATAGGCACTTAAACACCATGCTTTCTGCTGTCAACTCCGTTAGATGTAAAAGCAAAAGTCAGTTTTGCCCTCAAAGTTGGAGAGAAAAGTCAGGGAATTGTTCTAGAGTTTACTGATAATCAATAATCCAACTTCAAAGAAATCCGATGGGAGCTCCTCCCATATCACTTTAAAAAAATTCTAATTTACGATCGAACGATCACTAATTTTACGATCGAAATCTCATGATGATCGTAAAAACATTTAACGATCGTAAAAAAATTTAACGACCGAATCAAAATAATAATCGCTAAACAACGACAGTTTCGATTACTAAATAACGTCAGTCGGTCGCTAAATTCCTTTAACTTGACCGTCCACTTCCTTTCTTCTTCTTCTTTTTTTTTTTTTTTTTGGTGACGAGGGTGTCCGAGCCAACTCGCACGCACCTCGACTAATCCCCCGGATACTGATAAGACGCCCCCCCACCAACATCGGGTAAACCTTTGACCGAAATCAACAGGCGTGGCCAACATGGATTTTGAGGCTAGTGGAATTCGAACCCAAGATCTTCAAGAAGAAGGTTGAGTCGAACACCACTAGTCCAACCCAGGTTTCATTTCTCCATTTTCCCCAAATTTTTCGCCCGACTCCCCTCCTCTTTGGGGAACACCCCCATCATCATCACCGACCTCCCCATCACCACGGTCGACCACCTCTCCATCCCACTGTCTCCTTTCCATCTGACCACCACTTCCCACGACCACCACCAAAAGTGACTGCGGCGACGAGATTTGATGACGTTAGGCTAGTGTCGATGAGGGAGAAGGAAGCCACCCGCAACCACTCTGTAACCATCTTAGATCTCTCAAACCCTAACCCTAAACCATTGTTACAATTGTACAGTTTCTAAACCTAATCTCTAATTGATTTGAATGTAACTAACAATTTGCTTTGATGATTTGGTTGGTTGATGAATTTGTGAAAAATAGTGAAGTTTTTGTGATTGGGGTTTGTATGGGTTTGTGTTTTGGTATGGTTTGGGTGGAATATGCGTATTGGAATGTTGTTTATGATGGGGTTATGATATGTGTATCATCAACAGTGTGCGATATGGTATGCTATTTGTATATGTGAACGTTTCAACTTCTTGAGTATTGAGTTTTTGAAGTGAGAGATCACTTGATGTGAAGGTTTGTGATTGGTTGGATGAGACTCTATGTAGTTATGGAGTTGTGTGATATGATATGAAGGTAGAATCACATATCCGATGATGTGATTGTTAGAAACTGACGAAGTTCAATCGATGGGTTTTGCTAAGTCATTGTGAAATTGAAATGGAGATTGATGGAAAGGTATTTGCTTTGTGTTGGATGTGTGCAAGTTATGAGTCTCTCTTGTATAATTTTCCTAAGCGTGTTAGTGAAAAAAATTAGTTTGATAGGTTGTATTTGAAGCTAAATGAAATTTTTTTTGTCTAATTCAAAATATTGATAGCTAATTAAAAAAAAGTACTAAAGTTTTTTTAAATTGAAAAATAAAAAGATAGCTAAATGGTTGTATTTGTATGAATTTTTTTTTCATGAACTAAAAACTAGTTCAAAAACTTAGAACTTGATTCCACTAGTGAAGCTTGTATATGTAGTGAAGGCGAAGTTTTTGTTTTAAAACTTAGCTGTTGTTGATTTCATTTATCTTGTTTGTTGACAGAATGATGGCTTCGAATTTATCATAGATGTATGATAGATCTTGGATGTATGAACGATTAATCGACGGGTTTTTAGTGAAAAGTATGCTCGAAATGTCGATAATTTTATAAGTTTTGCACTTCAACATCAACCGTTCAATTATGCTAGATATTTGAAGTGTCCATGTTTGAAATGTTGGAATAAGGACTATTAGTTGGTTGATGTCATGAGGATGTATTTATAACAGTCCAGTTTTTGCCCAATTACTGGATCTGGAATTTTCATGGTCGGTGAGGTTGAAGAGGGTGAATTATCGAGAATGACGGTGGTGAATCCCTATGAGAACATGGTGAAGGAATAAGACTGATTTTAAGAACATGCTAACTTCGAGAGCATAGTAGTAAATAAGACTGATTTTCAGGACTATCTGTTGCCCTCCTTCTAGAGAGTTTTTTGATATATTGAATGCAGCATGGGAGTCGTTATATCCCGGTTGCAAAGTTTCTTAGCTGGAGGCCGCGTCTAGGTTGTTGAAAATTAAATGTGAATGCAATATACCTCATAGAACGACTGACGTCATTGTAGCTCTATTGAAAGATATCTGTCTGGAAGATAATGTGATGACGAATACATTATACTCGACTAACATGCCAATGAAGGGCATTTAACTTCCTGTTCAGAAGATTGATATTTGTCCCCATGGTTACATGATTAATGAGTTGAAGCATTTGTGGAATTTTAGTGAGGAGATACATGATATTCCCCGGGGATAGACATTTCAGATAAGGGATACGTTGTTGTGGACCGTCAGTGATTTTGCAGCCTATGGAATGTTATCGGGATAGAGCACAACCGGAAGAATAGCATGTCCTTATTATATGGAACATACAAAGTCCTTCACTTTGAAGAATGGTCGAATGCAGTCATGGTTTGACTGTCATCGTAGGTTTTATCTTACGATCATCCTTTTCGAACTAATAGAAGTGGCTTTACGAAGAATAGGAGCGATTATGATGATCCAATCCCTATTTATGATAGGGATGAGATACATGATCATGTATTTTCAATATATCTTGAGGATTTTCATGTCTCATAACTGGAGCAAGCAGAGCATTTTTTAAAGCATGTCGTATGGGAGCAAATTATTAATCAGGTATAATCTCGATGTCATCATGCATGTTGAGAAAAACGTGTTTGATAATTTGTTCGACACTGTCATGGATATGAAAGGTAAAACAAGAGACACTATTACTATAAAGAAAGACATGACGCTGTATTGCAAGCGGCCGAAGTTATATTGAGGACTTTGAGGAATAGGAGAGGCCTCGAACAAACGATCATGCTTGTGCTTTCTTATGTTTTGAAAAAGGAGGCAAGAAAGGTGCTATGTGAATGAATCAAGAAACCGAGGTTTGCTGATGGATATGCATCCTATCTGAGACGCTGAGTTAGTGAGAAAGAATAGTGTTTAAAGGGACTAAAGAGCCATGATTGTCTTGTCATCATGCAGAGACTGCTTCCTGTTGCCTTCAAGGAGCTGTTTCAATTCAATCATGTGTGGAATGTCTTTATGGAGCTCAATTTATTTCATAGATCTTTGTTGTAATACTTTATGCCGTGAAGATGTGGAGAGATTTTGTGCAAGCTAGAAAGATTGTTTTCTCTTGTATTTTTCAATTCTATGGAGCACTTACCTTTGTTCCTTCCCCATGAGGCCAAAATTATCGAACTGGTTCACTACAGATGGATATACCCTTTTAAAATGTATTAATCCATAGATCACATATTTTTTTACCTAATAAAATCCTAGGAACATACTCAAGCTGAAATTCTCATCCTTTTAGGTTTTGTTTCACTTGAAGGAAAAGATTGATAATAAAGTACATGTCGAGGGCTCTATTAGTGAGACGTATTTTATGGCGGAGTAGAGTAATTTTTGCAAGAATTATTTTGGGCATGGGATGGATGCTAAATTTCGAGATCATCGTCGTAATTATCCGGGGATCTATTCCCCATCAAGGGGCATAACTACTATATAAGCTCGAAAAACCAACCCGTCTTATTCCTAATCTTTCTCGCTTTCACGACTTTTTTGACTTGAATGATCAATAGGATTCAAAGCATTGAACCGAAGCTCCCATTTTTTATCTGGGCAAGGGTTCGAGGGCAGCTGTTGGAGATGATGTGGGTAATCAAGACGTAGATGCAGATTTCGTAGCGGATGGAGATTCAGGATCTGAAGGATCGGGAAAGGTTGGCTTGTAAGCTGTTGAACTCTAATTCGAGAAGAGCAAAGGATATTCATGTGTATTGATTATGGGCAGTGAGTGAGGAAGGAAGTGATCGAGAATATCAGCTGACATCCGATTAGCTGACATATTCTTTTCCAGCAGACAATTCACGATTTTTCGGGGGCACCCCCGCCCCCTCATAGTGGTGAAGCCCTTATTCGAGAAAGGGGTGATGATGATGATTTGTATCTTTCGAACGTGTTCCAAAGGAATGGGGGGTAAGAAGTCATTTCAAGGGTATTTTTAACAAGTATCAATTGATTTAGGCTATTCGAGCATTTTTTTGATAACACAAGGTTTATTTCATTATGACTATAGGCTATTTGAGTAAGACATGATGAGAAGGGGGGGCATTTCAGTTCATGCCATGAGATATGGAGCAAACAAGGGGATTTATGACCCGTGTGGCTTCAGAATTATATGAGTGATTTTTTTATTTTTTTTTGTGCTTATGTAGTATCGCAAGGATTTTTGGACGCTTTAAATTTTGTAGATTCCTTTATGTTGAGTGCAGGTTTTATCACACGATGTTTCGAATGAGATGATCCATATTCTTGGAACATGACTAACCATGCAAGTGTATAAGCATCCTTAATATTACATCAATGAATATTTATTTGACATTTTTGCACGTGTCTCTACTAAAGTCACTCAGAATTGTAGCGTATGTGTTAAATGAAATGGTGAGAAGGATTACTACAGCATCCTTTAAGAGATAGTGGAGCTGCAATATGTTGGGGATGAAAGATTATATCGAACGATCCTCCTCAAATGCAATTGGTTTGACTTTGATAAGGGAATGAATATGCATATGAGATATCAATTGGTTGAGATTGATAAAACAAAGAGATACCGAGAGGGATATGATCCATTTATCTGAGCAAATCAAGCTTTGTAAGTGTGTTTTGCTTCATACTCAAGCCTCACTTCCAAAGCTCAATGGTGGGCTATGTTTCGAATGAAAACTCGAGGGATGATTGATGCTCAACACGAAGATATTACTTTTCAAGAAGATACTAAAGATATACCAGTCTCACTAATGCCCCTTTAGTTTGACGATGATGATGAAGCTGTTATAGAAGAAGAAGAGGACGAGGATGAAGAGAAAGTTAAAGAGAATGAGGATGAAGAACTTATAGAAGAAGGGGAAGAGACATAGGAGGAGGAGGGAGAAGACGATGAATCTAAAAAATCGAAAAAATCGAGAGAAGATAAGGACGAGGATGATGATCTAAATGATTGATTTGTTCTGTTAGACAATTCAAGTTTTATTTGTAAATCTCATTAGTAATTATGATAGATCCCAAAATTTATAAATTACTGATAACTCATTAGTAATTTTGCGTTTATATGAGTTCTCGTGTGAGCGTTTATAAATTTTGCATTTATGTTTGTTTTTGTTCTTATAGATGTCTGCAAGAATGGTTCTCAGGGGATCCAGTTCGGCTACTGGTGACAGAGGTGATAGACATGGTAGAGGTCGAGACCGAGATAAGAAATCAATTTATAAATTTTACAAGCTTTTATTATTTTTGCGCGCGCACACACATATATGTGTGTGTATTTACTTTAGGTATTCATATATATATATACACACACTTGAAAAAAAATATAGGTAGGAGAGTTAGTGTGTCACAGACTGGATTCCACGATATAGGGACGACTTTGCTGTGTGATGAGGATAAGTACTTCGCGGAGGATCAGCATATATCTGATCTCTCATCTGCTCTTCCTCGTCCCTTTATATCACCTGCTCCCCGTCAGTCCATATCACCAATTCTCCATCCGTCTATATTATCAGCTGCTCGACCATTTGTCTTTCTTCATGTTTTATCATCACATTCATCGCCTCATGGAGAAGAGAAGACTGAATACGCTGGAGGTGGACGATTACGATAGGGGTGTTAGATCCAGATGGAATATGGTATATTTAGTTTAAATTTTAAAGTATTATAATTTATCTTCTTTTTTTTTTTTCAAATTTGAATTTAATTTTTATCACTATATATTTGTTTTTTATTCAATAATTTTTTTTATTTTATGTGTACGATTTGATCATCATAGCGTTGTATTGAGCTGCTCTATTTTCTTTGAGAGTTGTTATCAGGGGACGTGGATATGTTGGAAGGACGTGCCTTGTAGGGCGAGGGAGAGAATGTGGTTTTTTTTCTTTTTAGAATAAGTATAGCATCTCTCTGAATTTTTTAAAAAATTGATTTTAATTCATGCATATTATTTTTTGATATTTAATTTATTTTATTAAATGTGTATATGATCTTTATTGCTAGAAGCACGAGCTCACAGAGCGTGTGAGAATGGAGTGTGAGACGACGACGAGGAAGAGGGTGAATGACATCTTGTACATGGCGAGGCAGACCGTTCAGAAGAGGGATCATCACTTGGGTTGATGACACGTCACTTGGGGCGTTGAACATTAAGTGACACTCTAAAGAGTTCAAAGATCGATCCCAACAAGTAATGGAGAACATAAGTAAAAAGACGGTGAAAAACACACAAGGAAGTATGTCTACGATCCATGTGATCAACAAACTGATACATATTCCTTTTTTTAATAATCAATGTCTACTTCTAAGTTTTTTTATTTGTAAGTTGTTTGTTTTTTAGGATAGAATTTCAATTTTGAATATTCGTAAACATATTTATCACAGGCAGAGAAGTTGAAGAGGATGTCGGATGAGGCCGAGATTTAGAGCACACACACAAGAATAAAGACGTTGTGTCGACCTTGAATGAGAAGATCGAGTTTTGTGATGATAGAGAGAAGGGAGTGTCGGTAAGTCAAGCTTTTATTTCATAGTTTTTTTTTTTATATAACGATTCCAATACTCGTTTTAAACTTATTTATGATTTTTTTATATCAAATAACTCATTGCTTTTTAAATTTTTTTCTTGTGATATAGGTAGAGTATAAAGTACATCGGGTTACGGTGATGGATGATTTCTTGGCCACGGTCGAGCCCGACACTCAACTGACTTCGAAGTAGGAGCGCACCTTCATCAGTTAGGCGTATCTCGATGCAGTTGGATGCAAGAAGAGATAAGTCTATGGTCTTGGATCGGCCTCCTCGGTGTACTATCCAAGGAAGGTGCGTTCATCGGCCAACAGAGTCTCAGTGTTCTTCAATCGCTCCCAGATGAAGACGCTTCAGGAGATGATGGCGTAGTACGGGAGGAATGCTTTTGATCTGTTTCCCTACGATCGACAGGATCCACCACCAGCTCCACTCCAGGAGAGCAGGTTACGGGATTTTAGCTTGCTTGTGTATTTTAGTTATGAAAACGTATTTTCAAGTAATATGTATAATGATACATGTTCTGGATTGGATGATTATGATGTAAATATGCATCGTATTTAGATACGTTAAATACGATGTAAATTTGGTGTTTGGTTGATGTTGGGTATGTGGAGGTTGGGGTTGGCAATGGATCGAATGTATCGGATATTGGTTGATGTTGATGTTTTAAAGCTACTTCGATCCCTTCACCCAAGAAGTGTTCCGCCGTGGTTCGCTTGTCTTAAAGAGCTCTGCTACTCAGGTTGAATTTCTTGACTGGTGGTTCAACACAACGAAGGTGCCGGATTTGACTGAAGTTGAAAGGCTAGCTGCTCTGCTATATAATACCTGGGCAAATCGCAATGCAAGGGTTGATGAAGGACAAGTAAAACCAGCTGCTCTAATTTCTTGCCTGGCATCTATGCAGTTGGAGGAATATCGTAATATCCATACCAAAGACCTGCAGGCTACTCCTACACATTTTGTTCGAGGTAGTGCTAAATGGATGACCCCGCCGTCTGGCAGACTGAAGATCAATACAGATGTGGCTTGCCGGGCTCATGGGATTACTAGTTTGGGTATAATTTAAGAGACCAGGGAGGAGACGTGCTACTGGCAGAGGGGATGAATGTGAACCAAATGCTGGAATCACATTTGGGCGAAGCACTTGCTATCCAACTACGCCTCGAAATAGCCAAATCTGTTGGCATGGACAGACTTATTATTGAATCAGATTGTCGTGAGACAGTCGGGATGATCTCGGCAGGTGTAGGGGACTTGTCACTACAAGGAAAAGTAGTCGATGATTGCTTATCCTTGCTACGTTTGTTTGAAGAGGTTTGTTGCTCTTGGATTTATAGAGAAACAAATCGTGATAGCTTTCTGTGTTTTCCATGTATTTGCTCCCTAATTATGTACTAAACTTGTGTAATTGGAAAAAGAAGTAATGAATTGTTCATAATGAATTTTATCCACAGAAAAAAAAGGTTTTATTTCGGTAGGAAAAAGATCATACCAGAAGAAAATGATATATGGAATTTAGAAGACACTTCGTACTTATCTCGGAAGTTAAACTTAGAAGATATATTTCCCCGGTTAATTCACAAATACTTCTCTTAAGATTTATGGATCCTATCAGATAACACCACATATCTTTCCTCCGTTCAATCCAAAGATCACGATCCAACGGCCCAGATTCAACCATCCCAAAACCCAGATCTCATCCGGCCCCACTATATAACCACCTCAACCCCTGCCAATTCATCCCCAATCATCCACGTTTCATCTTCCTCTTTCAGATTCAACCGACTCGCGTTAAATTAGGGTTTCAGTTACCACTTCAAATCCTTAATTCAATTCTCTCCAATTCCCCGACGATCGTCGAATCGATTCCCCCAATTCGAGAACCCTATTTTTCAGTCACTGATCGAGTGTGGTTGATGGACGACGGCGAGGTGTCGGATCAGGATTCAGTGGAGGAGATCAGCGGCTGCGATTTCAAGCCATGTGGACGTGATTCGATGAAGAGGAATTCGTCGATGATGATGATAAGCGTAGGTGATGAGGGGTATTGTGTGAGTGGGAATGCAGCGGCGAGCTTGTTCAGTCTAGCGTGGGCGCAGGCGGTTCAGGGAAAGAAATTGAATGGTTTGGTTGATGGTGGGAGAGATTCATCAAGTGGTGATGATGAGTGTGAGAAGGGTAGTGAGGTTGATCCGATGGTGGTGGATGAAGAGGAGGGGGCGGAGGAGGGAGGGGAGTTGGAGGACGGGGAGATCGATTTCCTTGTGACGGAGGAGTGTGTGGAGTCTGGTGGTGAAAGAGAGGGGAATGGTGTGGAGATGGAAGTGGAGGAGGAGACGGCGGAGGAGGAGGCGGAGGAAGTTGTTTGGATTAGGCAGATGATCGAGAAGGTGACTCCGGCTGAAGCGGAGAGGTATGAGTCTTTGATGATGATCAATTGGATACTTGTTGAGTGGTATGATTTTCTGGTTTGTGTGATTGAGTTCTGCTTCTGTATTCGTTTTTGTTTATTTGATTTTCACATGTCTGTTGATGTAGGTCGTTCCGGGTTGTATGCCAATTGTTGAAGCTATCGTTGAGGAGATTGGGGCAGGTGTTTGAGCAATGCCGGGTTCCTACGAGAGATTCCCTGGTTGGGAAGGCAGTCTCTGCTGTTCGTTGTATTTGCTCAGTGAGATATACGACCCTTATAATGCTTACGGTCTTATTTTCTTTCATTGAATCCTAATATTGAAGTTAGTTCTACATTGAATCCTAATATTGAATCCTAAAATTAGAGTTGCCATCATTCGCTTGGTATCGATTTGGTTAATTTTATTTTTTCGTTTTACTGATATCTAATAGAATTTTATTTGTTATCGGCTTTAGGTGTTCAATTCCATGGGCCCTGTGCTAAAAGAACAAAATAAGTCTACCATATCAACGTATGCTTACGTTCAGGCTCTATATATTTTTGAATTATTAATCATTCTGTTTGTTCCATATCTCAAAAGTCTGTTGTTCACATTCAGGCTTCTATCATATGCATTGAGTATGGAACCAGATTTATTTTCTGCAGAGCAGAAGAAAGAGGTCAGTGGTTCTGCCTAAGCATCTAGTTCGGATTGCTATTCTGTTGGTTCATTGATGTTTGACTCGAGTGGGTATTTGCAGGTTGAGGCTTCTATGGTCCCTGTTGACAATCCGGCCATTGAAGAAGGAACTAAGGTGTCTGAACACCCTGAAGAGTTGCCGGTCATTGACAATGCAATCCTGACGGATTCCGTTGCTTTGCCTATTATTGAGAAGGCAATTGTTACTGATTCCAGTGCACTACCTGCTGGTGCTACTAATAATTTAGTTTCTTTAGAAAAGTATAATTTGGACCAGAGCGTTGATCTAGAAAATTGGGAAGTTGTGAGTGAAAATCTTGCGATCCACCCCTATGAGGCTGTGGCCATTAGAGCTGTTTCATCCTATCAGAAAAAGTTTTCTAGGGCTATGTTCTCATCTGGAGACAGGCTTCCTAGTCCAACACCTTCTGGAAAAGATGAACCTGAAGGAGCTGATGAGACTAGGAACGAAGTTACATGTTTTCGCACATCGGACATCAGTACTGTTCCACATGTTCCACTACGGGATATCGTATTGTCTTCTTCGAATATAATTAGTTCGAATATACCAGAAGTGATTAAGAGCAGTAATGCTGTAGTTAGTGTTCCTGTCTTGAATCCTCCTTCCCGTCCTTTCGCATTTACAAACTCCAAGATAAAGAAAAGGTCGTCCTCCTTATCTCGCTCTAAATTGGAGCCCGTTTCTGAGGCTTTGAGTTTAAAGAACAGTATGTCTGCTGTGGTCCCTGGTGTTGAAGGCCCTGCACTCAAGAAACAACGAACTGTCCCAGGGACTTCTCTTATTTTGGCTGATAAGAATGAATCTCAAACTTCATCGAGAAGTCAGGTTTTGGAAAATGAATCTTTACTGAGTACTAAAAGAGGCAGTCCTTCGGAACGGATAAATCGGGAACCAAAGAAGTCTCCTCTTCCTGCTATAGATCTTCCACCTGTGATTTCAAGTTCAACAGCACCAATTTCGTCAGCAACTTTAGAGAAGCCAAACGGATTAGCATTGGTGCCTTCTCCAGCTGCTCTTACTGTGAGTATTGAGTAATACTTGAGATGTCCTCTAATTCTACGTGTAATTGGCTGTTTAAGAGCCTTTTTCGTAATAGGGTAATGCATTCAGTTATGGCCCTTCATGCTTTGGTGTTTTTCGCCACCCATTTAAACGCAATAGCATGTAGTACTTCCCCAATCCTACCCTGAAATCTTTTATATCATTACACTCGTCTTACCTGTTATTTTTTTTAGCTTGCTTGTTTTGGAACAAAATTTTCAGTTGAAATTTTTAGAACGGCATGTCATGTATTTGGTCTCAATTGCTGATACTACAGGTTGACAATGCCCCACTCCAGAATGAATGCTCTGGAGGGCAGTTTTCTGCAAGAGTTGAAGCACATCTGGGAACCATCCAGGGGGTGAAGGAGAATCAAGACTCACACAAGCTTGCTAACGGTGTTGAATCTAGTGCAGCATTATCTCACACTGTTGTGTTGCCCAATATGGCCAAGTCAGTAAATGGGAGTCTCGAATATATTGCTGACATCAATAGACAAACTGTAACTAGCTTGAAGTGTGGAGAAGGTGTAGATCCATCCCGATCACGTGACTGTTGGGAAGGCATTGAGCATATTTTTGATCGATGCAATGACCAGGAAAAAGCCGTAATTCAGCGAGAGAGAGCTAGGAGGATTGAAGAACGGAAGAAAATGCTTGCTGCCTGGAAGTTGTCCCTTGTGTTAGATTTAGATCATACCCTTCTTAATTCTGCCATGGTAAACATATGCGAGTTTATTACCTTCAATTTTTTTCCTACAAGAATCTGTGTTCGTCTGATCTAAAATCACTGCCGTTGTCTTGCCCTTTTCAGTTTTCTGATATTGACGCAGAGCTGGATGAGACTTTGAGGATGAAAGAGGAACGTGATCGTAAAAGACCAAAGAGGCATTTATTTAGGTTTTCGCACTTGAAACTGTGGACGAAGTTGCGGCCTGGCATCTGGACCTTCCTGGAGAAGGTAGAAGTTCTCCAACGGTGTGATCAGCATCAGATAATTGGTTTCATAATTATATGCGAGGAACTAATGTGATTCTTGTTTGCAGGCCAGTAAATTGTACGAGTTGCATCTTTGCACTATGGGGAATAAGTCGTATGCAAATGAAATTGTGAAGGTTCTTGACCCCACAGGTGCGTTGTTTGCCGGGCGAGTTATTTCTCGAGGGGTTGACAGAGAAAAAAATCCTTTTGAATGCGAAGATGTCTCATCTAAATGCAAGGATCTCGATGGTGTGATGGGTATGGAATCTGATGTAATCATCATTGATGATACAGAGTGTGTTTGGCCACATAACAAGTCGAATTTGATGGCCGTGGATCAGTAAGTATTGAAACTCTCAGCAAGGTACAGGGTCAAGAGGCCAAACTGTATGTTTTGTCCGAATACTCACTCATATTACAGGTACATATTTTTTCCAAGTAGCGGACGCCAGCTTGGTCATTCAGGTGCTTCACTTCTTGAGAGAGGTCATGATGAAAGGCCAGAAGAAAATGCTTTGGCGTCAGCCTTGGCGGTGAGTATATGGTTTGATCTTTTGAGATTCTTGTGATATTATATGGGTGTGTGTTGTTATATCTGAGACTTGATCTCGTGAAACAGGTTATTGAGAGAATACATAATAACTTCTTCTCCAACAAGTCCTTGCGTGGCGTGGATGTGAGAAATATTTTGGCTTATGAGAAGCAGAAGATTTTGGGCGGTTGTCGTATTGTCTTTAGCGGTGTAAGGGAACCTCACCATTATCACCTTTGGAGGACAGCAGAAGAATTTGGTGCAGTGTGCACAAACCATTTTGACGAACAGGTGACCCATGTAGTTGCCACTGATCCTGGAACAGACAAGGTCTGTATCACTTTATTTACAGCTGTAAATGAACCGAACCGTGTCGTGTTTTTACGAACTCGATCTCGAACACTTGCTTTCGAGTTGAACTCGAACATGGGTAAAAAAATCGAGTTCGAGTTTATGTTCCTCAAGTACTGAACCTCACATCCAGTAGTTTGTCGAGTTCAAAAAGGCATTAGAAATTAAAATAGAAAGCATTGATTATCAAGATTTCAAAAACTAGTACTACTTGCTTGTATATAAACACCAAAAACTGTCGATGCATCAAAGTAACAGCACTTCCTGTAACTCCCATGTCCCAAACTGTCTCTCACTGCATGTGAAATCTTCAAGACACTTTGTCCATCTGTAAATATACAAATATAAAGTTAATAAAACATATTAATCGCTACTAACTTAACTGACCATAAAACATATAGAACATCAAAACATAGAATTAGTTGAACCTGATAGTCGCCTGCTAGGATTTGGTATGAATCGTCTCTGCGTCGAGAAATCGACTTTGATTGTGGTCAGTTTTGATACTTTGTTTCTGCGTCGAGAACTCGAAGAGATTAGGTGTGTTTGTTTTTGGTCCAAAAGAACTCTCAGGGATTGAATTGTTTTTGGTACTTTGTCTTTTCCAAATTGTGGTCCTTTTTGAAGCGTTTTTTAAAATATAAACTCAATTAGAAACAAAAAAATTAGTTTGTTATGACTCGTCGACTTATATTTTATATAACTAAATCTTTTAATATTTTCAAAATTTTCAATTTTATAATTGCAATAAATAAATGGGATTGAAGCTACAATTTAAAAATTTACCATTATAAATATACAGTTTATCGGTCGAACTTGAACTCAAACTGTTCATGAACAACTCATGAATAATTAACAAACTTCTTGAGCTGAACTCTTCGAGTTCTTCGAACCCAAAAAATTGAATCGAGTCGAGTTCGATATCGTTTTCGAGTCAAGTCGAATCAAACTTTTGACTCGAACAGTTCACGAACAGTTCAGTTCATCTATGGCTAGATTCACTATCTCCATGGCTTTCCTCCTACTAAATATTATTTGCAATCTCATATGACCTCTTAAAGTGCAACTATACTGCATCCTTTGGATAACTAGATTGCAGTTAATTTGATTTGATCTAGGAGTAGGGTCTGATACTTTAGGGTCTGATACTTGCACACAGAAAGGGTTGGAAAAGAAAGGCCCCTTTTCCCTCATCAGGCTTCACTTTTTTTTTTTTTTTTTTTTTGGCCAGTTATATTTTTGCTTATTTTTAATTAAACTGATTTGCCAGATACGTGGTGCAGGTGAAGCGGGCATTGTCAACAAGAAAACATGTAGTCAGTAAAGGATGGTAAGAGCTTCATTTCTGCCTTTTATTTTCTTGTTCTCACCATTTCCACATACTGATCTGATCTACATTTCTGCAAATAATTACCTATTATTTATATTCTTATAAAACAGGGTGAAAGCTTCAGCCCTTCTTTTCCGAAGGATGGACGAACGTGATTTTCCTGTAAAACATTGAAAGACACCCACACCTTAATTGGTAGAAGTTAAAATCTCACCTATATTAGAGGCAAAACGTAAGACTTTGTGGTTGTAGATGATCTGAATCTCCATTGCTGAGTTCTAGTCATCTACCAGTGGTCTTTAGTCTTTGCCTTTGTAGGGAGTTTTCTTGCCCTTAAGGGCAATCCAATTAAAGGGGAATGGTGGTTCAGGCTGCCGAATAGTCGACGAGGATATTTTGGTAGCGAGGAAGGAATTGGTGAATAGACGCTACATTGAGGGAAGAATTGGTCTATTCCTCCTACCTTCGCTATTGATCTTAGCAGCCCCTTCCGCCTAAGGTTATGCCAGTAAGGAACTGGAAGAGATAGCGGTTGTCTGGCTGCTTTGGGTTGTGTTGAGGTGCCCAAGGTTGGAAATGTCAATGACATGCGAGTCGTATCGATAGTTGGTTGATACGACTAAACCTCGAAGCAAGATTCTTTTTTTTGGATTCCAGTTTGGCTATGGAGAGGAGCCGAAGCATGTGGTCCTCTTAGGTCTTTTATGGTTGTCGATTGAACAGCAACTTGAGAATGTGGTGGTTAACATCGTGATTATTTGAACCGGGTTCCATCTCCTTTACATTGTTATAGTCGAAAGGTGCTTCTTCTTCTTCTTCTTGGACTTGTGGATTATGAGGAGCTTGTGACTTGTGGCCAAAGATTTTCATACTTCTTCTTCTTCTTCTTGGACTTGTGGATTATGAGGAGCTTGTGACTTGTGGCCAAAGATTTTCATAGTACTGAAAATAGCGGCCAAGGTTAGTCTTTCTCCACATTTGTGTCTGGTCATTAAATGTTAGCCGAAGTGCTTGTGACCTATATATTTAGCCAGGTTTCTGAAGAATGGTTGAGCATGGAAGGATGGTTCCTAAGTTCTCTTACTAATTACATTGTCAAATGATCAGGTTGATAATGGTCGGCAACGAAATTGCATAACCATTCTTTTTCACTTTTCATGTTTTTTACTACTATTTGGTAACTAGTTTTGTAGATCGCTCGGGGATGGAGAGGCAATCTGTGAATTTGATTTTTGTTAAGAATATCTTTGGTTAGAAAGTGTAGTTTATTTAGAATATCTTTTAATTTATTTTTATATTTCTTTATGTATCATTGGTTTGCCAGAGCCTGCCGGGGAAGCATCAATCTTGGTGGTGGTAGCGAGTAATTATTGCTTAATCCGAAATGTGAAGGTTAACAGTGCGGACGAAGCTTGCATGTGTCGCCCTCTAGTAACTCATAAGGTTTATGGGGTGTGGATTTGCTGTGGCAAACTTGTCGATGGATGGACCAACGAGAATGAAGCTTAAGAAATTAGAGTATATTATACAAAGCATCCGTAAAGGAGTGAAGATTAATGTTGATGTGGCGACAAGCTAGGTGTTATCATAAGTGAGGATTATGGTGATTGTTGGGCTTTTCTTCGGGGAAGAATGTCGGTATGACGGTGGAATCTCTAGTGTTTTCTTATGGGGTTTCAAGTGGCTAAATTTGAGGGCAATGATTGAGAGATTATTGGCAAGCAATTCGAACGATGGAAGGAAGCGAAGGGGATCTATTGACACAAGGGTATATTGACGATAATTATTAGATGTCTATGAGTTTGCCATTGAAAGTTCATTGCTCTTGGGTGTGGCAAGACAAATAAGGTAGCACATGAGATGACTCTCTTTATGTGTTAAATGTTTTTGGAAGAGGGGGAATGGTTCTTCCTCTTCTTCACTTTGATCTCAACATATTCGTCACATAATGGATGGTTATTGTATGGGAAAAGTTGTAAAGCCTTGAAAATTAGACTTGTTTAAGAGTATCGGCAAGATATAACCCCATGGCTAAATGATAAGTCTCTTAGGAATGATAGCATATTGTTACCAATATCAATGGTTATTTTGTCCCAAACATGATTTCATTACGTTTCGGATGTTCTAGTTCGCTTGTCAAATGTGCTACCTTAATCTTGTTATTAGTCCTGAAAATATTTTAACAATTGTAAACTGATCGCAAAATCAATAACTATATTATTGTTCGTAAAAGCGATGTGTTTACAATAAGGAGGTTGCAAGTACATAATGAAGAATGAAGAGCGTGGTCTTGAAAACATTGTAAAGCATGTAGGAAACCCCATTATTCTTGCTATTAATCCTGAAAACATTTTAACAATTGTAAAGTGATCGCAATCTCAATAACTATATTATTGTTTGTAAAACCGATGTGTTTACGATAAAGAGGTTGCAAGTACATAATGAAGAACAAAGAGTGTGGTCTTGAAAACATTGTAAAGCATGTAGGAAGCCCCGTGGCTAAACGATAAGTCGAACTCTTAGGAATGATAGCATATCGTTACCAATATCAATGGTTATTTTGTCCTAAACCTGATGTCATCACGTTTCGGATGTTCTAGTTCGCTTGTCAAATGTGTTATCTTAGTTTTGCTATTAGTCCTGAAAACATTTTAACAATTGAAAAGTGACAACAATCTCATCAACTATATTATTATTCGTAAAGACGAAGTGTTTATGATAAAAAGGTTGCAAATACATAATGAAGGACGAAGAGCGTGGTCTTGTTTAAAGTAAGAAAGAAGCTCGATACTTCAAAACACTTGAGAAACACTTTTTACGATATTTGAAAATGCCTTGGCAAACTTGGTTGTGTTATCTGAAACGCATAAAAGATACTTGTAACATGGTTGCGATTCTTGAAATGCACTCAAAAACTAGTTCGAAAAGTAGTAGTTTTGACTTTGCATATCGCTGATCATTTCATAACATTGAGTTTGGTGCATCTTGGGTCGATGTGGACCTTGACGACATACGCCCTTCAGTATTTTGGTCAAAGTCATGTCGTTTACGTTTGTATTTTGTATTTTGTATTTCATGTCTTTGATATCAACTTGCTAAAACTTGCTTGATGTTATAACAGAAGCGTTTTGCCGGATTAATTTCTTCGAAATATAATTATCGAAATTAACAAAATAATAAAATATTTTTAGAGAGAGATTAGAGGGAGA